>CACVCL010020916.1:0-72569 GCA_902729485.2 Mus minutoides
AAAAAAAAAAAACCAAAACAAGAAGAGGCGCTGAAAGTAGAGGAGGAACTTTAGAAACTGTGTAGGAGTTGGAAGAGGAAAGGGAAAGGGAAAGGGCAGGGATGAATATCATGATTGATACATGTTACATGCATGTATGGACAGAGGGTGTACATCATGATTAGTACATGTTACATGCATGTATGGAAAGAGTAAAGTGAGTCTCACTAACATGTACCATTATTCTGTTAGTAGTTATAATAAAATGATTTTCTAATAATGAATATAATTTACCTAAATACATGAATAACTAAATTGGCTTCCGGGAGATTTTATTCTTTGACCATGTTCACCTCATGCCTAGGGTGAAAAGATGCCACTGCTTCTGGCATTTGGGTGGTCTTCCTATATATAAATCTGCCTGTGATTTTCTCCATTGCTAGCTAATGATTTAGCTTACACATCATCTTAGTTGTTATTTCTTTTAACATAATTCCTCATTTCTGACTCTGCCAATGACCCAGAGATCTTTAAGAGAAGACATATTGTTTTGTTTTATTTGTTTGTTTATTGTGTTTTTAAATTGCCTGTGTGTCAGTTCTGGCTCATCATCAAAAACAAACAAACAAACAACAACAACAACCAAAAGACCAAACAAACAAACAAACAAACAAAAAACCCAAACTATGTAACACTGACTTTTACAAAATTAGCTCTTATCAGAAGCTAATGTTAGTAGCTCCGTTTCAGAAAATGGTGGTTGGAGATAGAGTTCCCGGATATATCCATTTGTAAGTATGTGTCAGTGGTACATTGCAGAACTTATGTCAAACAGTCCCCTCTGAGGGAGTGATAATCTGCTTACTCTACTCTGTGAATGTCCATCCCTTTGGGAGGATTTTTTTACTCTCCTGGTTGACATAGTTCCCCTTATGAAATTTTGCAACAGAATTAATTGACCTGCTTGTTTGCATTTTGAAAGAGAAAAAAAAGACTCACTTAAGCTAACCTTATTCCATAGTAGACATTTTTATCATAAATGTATATATTAATATATGTTATTTCTACTGTTAAGAGAATATTAATGCAAAATATAAAGAAATATTTAAAGTATTTACATTTTATAGCCAAGTTCAGAAAGAGTATTGCCCACTGAAACTTCTGGGTGGTTTCCATATCTGTTCAGTTTTGTCCTAGGGGAGGGTAATGGTTGGTGAGAATGGATGACTTTGATTTGCTCTTTATTGCTGTGATAAAACACCATGACCAAAACAAACTCGGAGAGGAAAGGGTTAATCCAGAATGAGAGTTTAGATATGTGTCTCCAATACTTTAGGGACTTAGATATTATTGGTACTCAGAAGGAATTAGTGTCTAAGAAGTGTGGGTTAAGTCTTCATGGTTATATATTCTTTGGGAGATCTAATGCCTTCCAGACAGTGACTCACAGAAGCCTGAGATAATGCCATCCTACAGTATTTCTGTAGCAGCACACACATTCTCAAGGGTTTAGATGGATGTTGAAATGATGCCACTACTCAGGTAGTATTTAGAAATTTTCTTGGTTGTTATCTAAGCTTCTTTTCCTGTTTGTGCCAAAATACTTTGACAAAAACAACTCAAAGGAGAAAGGGTTGATTCCTTCCCACGGTTCTGTGGTACAGTCAGAGAAGTCAAGGCAGCAGGATCTTGAAGCAACTGTTTACAATAAGTCAACAATGAGGTGCAGAGAACAATGAGTACTAGGCTTACCATGTTTATCCATGGTCCATTACCAGTTCAGGATCCCGGCCTAGGGAATGGTGCTGCCCACAGTTAAGATGGTGTTTCCTACCTCAGTTAACTTAATCAAGATAATCCCTTACAGGCATGACCAGACCTGTCTCCCAGGTGATTCCAGATTTTGTCTAGTTGACAATTAACACTAACTATCACAATATTGATTATGTGTTTTCAGATTGTGTCCTGAATTGTGTTTGAAATCAATTCATATATCAATATGAGATCCTATATTAATTTAGCTGAAATTTTAGATCTATAGAATTTGAACTTTCATGATTTTCTGACACTCCCTTGATTTTATTACTAGTCCTCGTTCATTAACAATTCTTTTAAGGGACAGGTGACATGAATTTATCATAAAGATCACTTTCATTTAGATATATTTATATGTTGAGAATTTCATGCATGTGCAAAAATATATTTGTCTTCTTTATAAGCATTTTTGGTAAGAATAATTTTAAAATTAATCACTCAGTGGAATTAAAAAAACATTCATATTGTTGTGTAGCCATCCTCACAAACATCTTACTCCCTGTCTGTAAACTTTACCAAGAAGTAATTCCTAATTTAACTTCCCTCACCCCCTGACTACCCACACTCTACTGCCCACCTTTGTGGTCTTGGCTGTTTAAGCGGAATTATAGAATATTTGTCCTTTTGTGACTGGCTTGTTTTCACTTAGCGTGCTGTCTCCCAGGTTCATTCATCTGTGTCAGAATGCCTTTCCCACTTAAGCCTGAATAATACCCTATTGTATGTGTTTACTACATCTTGTTTATCCATTCATCAGCTGATGGATGGGCCCTTGGTTGCTTCCTTGTTTTGGCCATTGGGAACACTACTGCTATTGAACACAGATACATGATTTTCTCTCTCTGAGGATGTTTTTGTTCCTTTTTGGCTCTATATCCAAAAGGATTTTTTTCTTGGATCTTTTCTGCCTGCTGATTTTATTTATTTATTTATTTATCTATTTATTTATTTATTTATTTATTTTCTTTTGGTTTTTCGAGACAGGGTTTCTCTGTATAGCCCTGGCTGTCCTGGAACTCACTTTGTAGACCAGGCTGGCCTCGAACTCAGAAATCTGCCTGCCTCTGACTCCCAAGTGCTGAGATTAAAGGCGTGTGCCACCACACCTGGCGCTGATTTTATTTCTAATTTCTTCCAGAACTGCCACATGCTTTCCTATAGGGCTGGGTTGCTTCATACTTCTGTTAACACAAAGGTTCCGATATTTCTACACCCTCATGCTTTCGCTTGCTTGTTTGTTGGGGAGATAGTCTCTTCTAGCTTTGGTGAGCATTTCCCTAAGGGTTGCTGATGTTTGATAATGCTTTGTGGATTTATCAGCCATCTTATATCTTCTTTGGAGAAATATATATTTTAGTTCTTTGCTCATCTTTAAAATTGGGTTGTTTGTGCTCTTGTTTTTGTGTCCTGAAGTTTTCTGTATATTCTATTTGTTGATGCTTTTTCGTATACATCATTTATTGGTATTTCTCTCCCACCCTGCCACTTGCTGTGTTGATATTATTTTTTTGGGGGGGGGTGTTGTTTGTTTTGTTTTTTTGACAAATGTTTTAAGTTTTTGTGAAGCCCAGTTTGTCTGTTTTTTTTCTTTATAAGTCCTTGCAGAATAAAAACCCAGTGCTATTTGACTCAAGTGACAGCTTCATAATCTGAGCTCAGGACAATGTTCTTCCTGCATGCTGGGTTTCTGTTGTAATGGAAACCTTGCTGCATTTAGATATGGATACATCTCGCCACATTTTGACAAAGTTTGTTTGTTAAGTGCGAGGTATTTCCTCCTTTAAAGCATCCTTTGGGAAGAGCTGAGGCATGCTCTTTTCAGTTGAGAAGCCACTGAGATTAGGAGCTGCACCTGTTCCCCGGGATAAAGGATGAGCACATGCTGATTCACTTTTTGCCAGAATACCTTGGTCAATGCCAAATCTAAAGGAGCCAACCATTCCCTTCTCCCCTTGAACTGTCAGCTAGCACATCCCTCTGCCTCTTATAGATAGGGCTAGTTGTTTTCTTTAAAAATTTCACATCATAAGCATGAGCTATGTCTGTTGCTCTTCATTACCTCCCAGAGGATGAAAACAAGCTCCTATTTCTGAAGACACCAAGCACTTTGGACACAGGATTCTGAGGATCCGAACTGGATCTACCCTGAACATCTTCTTCCTGTGGTCCATCTTTCACGCTACCAGAACCACCATGTAAGCCTCTAAGGGAGGGAAGCAACCAATAATCCTGCCCATCTATGACAACTATGAACCACAAGAACCAGAATGGCACAATATTCCAAAGGTGACAATAGTGGCGCCCAGGTTGTGATAGTAGCCTTCAGATATTTACCTGAATGTAAGATCTTCTCAACAAGAGGAAAACCATGCCTGATCCTAGAAACCTAGCCAACTACCTCAGGCTAGTAAAATAATGAACCTTGGAGAAGAACCTACAACTGTCACTTGACTCAACCAGCATTATCCACATCTACATTTTAAATATTTATCCTTATACCCTCAGATAAGTAATATGTTTCACCTTAAAGAAAGAAACCACTTTGCAACAGATGGAGACCATTACAGGAAACTACAAATGCAGACAATAAGTGATTGAATGGGGCCCATTTCCTACTGATAGATCTACAACATAACTCCTGTATCTAAGTTTCCGGGATCACGGTAGAAGAGGAAACAGAAAGATTGTAGGAGCTAGGAAATCAGGAAGGTTGTTTCGAGACTGCATCTCCCAGAAATGTCACAGAGGCTCATTTGAAGTCGTGAAGTCTCATTATCAACACAGCTGTCTAAACAAGACTTAAACAAGGATGATATCAATACACATGTTAAGAAGGAAAGGGGAGGGCTCATGGGGCCCCAGCTCTAGACAAAAACCTGCAGGTGACTGAGGAATTCTGAGGTCAGGAGAAATCGTCTTCCCCAGGGAAGAATCTCTGATTGGTTATCTAATTACTAAGTGGTCAGTCCTGAAATCATATACGTACAAGTAATATTCTATGGAATGTTTAGATTGCATTTATACTTTGAGATACACACACACACACACACACACACACACGTACAATTAAAGAAAAAAAGGTAGTCAATTTGAGAACAAACAAGGCAGAATACATAGGAAGAATAGGAGAGAGGAAAAGGAAGGGGGATCCAGCTACTGATGTTCTATTATATGTGAAAAGAACAAAATAGAACCCTAACCACATAGAACCAGGTTATTAGAGATCACCCCCAAATTCTTTAAAAAAAAACCAAAAGAACTGAAGCAGCTGACTGTTAGAAATATTCTGTATCAATCATTTTTCTGGCAGGCAAAGTAGCATTTCTTGCTGAAGAAACTCAAAGGACCTCCAGGAGGCACGTCAGCGCCTGGATCATGCAGAACTGTTAGCCATGTCAGAATCACAGCAAAGTGTGTGATAAACAGAAACCACGGCGAGCAGACTGTATCTGAGATTCTTTTGTAGCTGCTGTAAATGACTAAGTGGGAACAAAAGTAGCTGTGTCATGTGATGGATCTGACTGCGGTGCGGTGCATGAGTCAAAAGGAGACAGACAGAGGTTATTGAGAAGGCCCTGGTGTTTCTGATTGCCACATCAATTATGAGAAACTACTGCCTGCAGGGGAAAGACATGAAAAATTGAAGCGTTGGGTGCACAGTCATCTTCCATGCCACCAAGCTGCTGCGGGATGCCAGAGAGTCGCTCCCCTGTGTGGGGCGTGGCTGCAGGCTTGGCTGAGTCAAAGAGTGAGTGAGCAGCTCAGATTGTGACCTCTTGTGGAAACTGCAGCTTCCTCTTTCTCTCCGCAGCTCAGCTTGGGTGGTGGGAAGTGGAGAGAGCAGACGGCTGGACGGCTGGACGGACTTTGCTTTCAGGCCCTAGTGTGCTGATGGCATAGGTGAGAGACTGGGAGTCGGCATAATGAATGGTATCCAGCGTGTGGTCCTTTATGTCCCTGACATTTAGAGAAGCCCTAAGTTCAAAATATAAATCTTTTTGTTGCCTTTGATGAATGGAAGAGCTGCCAAAGTGTCTGGTGGAATTCAAACTATAGACTTCTAAGGTCTATACAAGAACTTGGACTCTTTATAGAGGTTTGAAGTCATTAGCTCCTAATCAGAAGTCCCATTGTAGCTATGTGTTTTGATTAAACAATTAATTAATTAAAAAACAAGAATCCAGTGGAGGAGAGTTGATGCCTTATGCTTTTATATCTTCCAATATAAACACAACATCCTTGAGCTTGTACTATCTACCTAGTACTTAAAATATGTGTGGTATTTTTCTTTGAAGGTCTAGGTATGTAAGATTCTCATTGCTCTATGGATATTTTTCAAAACACCAATTCAGTTTGGAGAAAAGTCTGATCCAATCAGACATTGACTGATTTGATTTAGATGCTTGGTCAGGTTGAAATGCTTGACTGTTTCATGAACTTGATAGATTTAGAGCAGAACCACTGTAAGATGTTTGAAACAAACAGGCTCTGTCTTACTGAAACCGTTCTGGGAAAGCAGGCACAGACGGTCACAGGCTGTGGAAACGGCTTCTGCGGTAAGGAACACAGGAGGACTCCTGCCCATGGGAGACCTTTGGAGCCGGGGCACCTTTCATTGTTACAATTTCAGGTTGACATTAGAGGCATCTAATATCTGATAAGCTATAGTGAAGGAATATTGTGACTAGGAAAATGGGGTTGGAAATCCCAGTCCTTTTGAGAATTCTTCATCCACACAGTCCTCTGTTTCTGAGAAGGCATAGTAGTTATTTGAGGTATTCTCACATTGCAGAATGAGCAGCAGAAGGCAAATTAATATCAATGGAAAGATTTGGCTCAATTCATTTTTTGATCTTTTAGCCTGATTCACTTGTCTTTGAAAATAAAAGTTATCCTCCCTACAATATATGTACTCGTTAGGACGAACACTGAAACAGCTTAGATTCACCCTGATCTCCCCTTTGCCTATCTCTCATTGCAACAGGCTTAACTGGGGGAGGCAGCTCTCTCTCTCTCTCTCTCTCTTTCTCTCTCTCTCCCTCTTTCCTCTCCCTTCCTCCCTCCTCCCTCCCTTCCTCCTTCCTTCTCTCTTTTTCTTTTTTCCTTCCATGTTGAAAATACTTTTTCATACACTAGGGTCCCATGGTGGTTTCCTCTCCCTCATCCCCTCCCTCATCCCCCCCCCCTCCATTCAAACTCCACTCCTTCTTTCACCCTCTTTGGAAAACAAACAGGCAAATAAAACAAACCAAAATGAAAAATAAAAATCAAAAAGAAAAAGCAGAAGAAACATACACACACACACACAATCCCATAAAAACACAAAATCAAAAATGATGACATTTAAACAAAAGACCAGTCAGTTAAAAAAACAAACAAACAAAAAACTATTCCCAAAACCAAAAATCCCAATCAGAGCAATCTGTTTGAAACAAAAAGAAAATCTTCAAAAATACCCTTGAATTTGTTTTGTGTTGGCATTTACTGATGGCCGTGGGGTTGCCCTTAAGGGTGCTATGTATACCCAGTGAGACTCCAGTGGGCTAGTGGTTGTCAATCAGAAATGTTTTCTTGGTTATAGAGTTCTTAAAGTTCTTTCTAAAAGATTATTTTAGTGAAATGTGTACAGCAGTTTTACTGAATTGAGTCAAAAGGAACATTTTGTATTTAAAAGTATGTTGCTTCCTCGCCTGGGCAGCACGGTAGAGCTGACCCTAGGGGAAGGGGTGAGGGTGAGAGAACCGCTCTGGCTACCCATCTGTCCTGAGGTGGCTTGGGCTTAAGGGTGCCGTGCTCTGCCATCGCCCCCTGTCCCTGGGGTCATGAGTGCTGGTGAGATGGCTCTGCCCCTGACCAGCTGCAGGCCCTGCCATGGAAAGCATAGTAGAAGCAGGCCCCTGGGCACAGGTGAGCTGGCCCTGAGAGTGTGCGGCAGGAGCATTGACTGGGTCTCCTGCCAGTGGCAGAATTGGGTGGGCTAGCCTGAACAACGCTGTAGAGTTCACTCCCCAGGGTGTGTGTGTGTATGTGTGTGTGTGTGTGTGTGTGTGTGTGTGTGTGTGTGTGTGCAATAAGGTGGCCAGCAGGCTGACCACCTCAGCTAACACTCAAGCCTAATCTAGGGCTGTGAGTTAGCCCATCCCCAAATCTACACCATCTGTGAACCATTGGAGCTCATCAAAGGGCTGGTCTTACTGTCCCAAAGCTGCAGGATCTCCATGACACAGGGCAGCAGCAGGATAACTGGGAGGAGTCCTAGTGCGGATCCAATATTGACGGTGTCACAGAAGCCAGAGATGTTGAACCAGACCATTGATTCATTGCAATGAATATTTTTTCATTGTTTTTGTTTTTTATTGGTTATTTATTTATTTACATTTCAAATATTATCCCCCTTCCCAGTTTCCCCTCTGCAAACTCCCTATCCCACCCCCTCCCCCTGCTTCTTGACTGACTTATTTACTTTCTTCTCCAGAGGCAATCCACTTCCCTCCCCTACCTTCTTTGTTTCTTTGTTTCTCTCTTTTTTTCCCTTTCTTTTATTTTGTTAAGGACATAATGTTTATATAACTTTATGAGATACATTATGATGATTTACTACATGTATATAACGTGTAATAAGTATGAAAAGCATTCTCATCTCCTGGTTAATCATTTTTATTTATTGGGCACTTCTGATTCCACTCCTGATTTTAAAATCTATCATAGATTATTGTAATTGATAGGTACTCTACTATGCTGAAGACCCAGAAGTAATTTCTCCATCCTATGTTTCGGTGTACCTTATGAGATTTCATTCTGTCTCCATTCCCCTCTGAACTGCATAGTGTCTAGTGACCACTATTCTGTCTGTTCTTCTTTGAGAGTAGTATATTTGTCTCTGCACATGAGCGAGAACACATAGAATTTTGTTTTTCTTTGTCTGGCTTATTTCAATGAACACAGTGACCTCCAGTTCCACCCATATGTGTGCAAATGACAGAATGCCATTCTTTCTAATGGCTGAATAATATCTCTTTGTTTATATATGCCACACAAACTTTCTCTACTTGTTTAATGAATGGCATCTGTGTTGTTTCCATATTTCAGTGACTGTGAGTTGGGTTTAAATAAAGAGGAGCACAGGTCTGTGTCTGATGTGTTTCATCTCTTTTTTGATGTTAGACTCAGTAGTGCATTTACTAGATTCCACAACAGTTTTAATTTCAATCTTAGAAGAGTTGCTACTGCTTTCCATGTGGCCATATTGATTACACCACCCCAATAGTCGATAGGAGTTCTTCGTTCTCTATATTCCTGCCAAATTGTGTTAGCTTTTGCCATTCTCTTGGAGTAAGGTAGTATCCCAGGCTCTTGACTTACATTTCCCCGATGCTTGGTTAGATCAATCATTTATTGGCCATTTACATGCCTCTTTTTGAGAAGTGTTTACTTTGTCCTTAGTAAACTGGCCTTATTTTTCCTTCTTAAGAAAAATAGTTGGGTTTCTCTTTTTTTAATTTCCATGTTAAGAAATCCAAAGATTGGGAGATGGCTCATTCAGTAAACTTGCCACACAGACACGAACGCCTGTGTCCAGACAGTAGGACCCTCATGGCTTGCTGGAAGTTTAGGGATCTATTTCAATCAATGTACACCAAGTAAGAGACCTTGTTTCCAAAAATAAGGTGGAAAGTAAATGACGAAAGCACCCAATATTGACCTCTAGCCTCTATGTGTACATTTTTACACATGGACCCACACATCCCTACACACACACACACACACACACACACACACACACACACACACACACACACACTTCATCAAGTGCTGCCAACTGTGGACTCACCCCTGAGCTTCAAGGTCTATTGTCTTTCCTTGGGGCTTCAGAGTAGAGGCAGCCAGGTGAAAGTACTAAACACTGTGATCACATGGCTGGTTGATCCGTCCAGCCAGCAGGCTCCATTCCCAGTCCTTCTGTTTGCTTAGGAAACCCTATGGAGTTAGGGGGTTCCTCTTAGGAGCTTAGACAAAGACCAGACCTCATTTGGGTACAGTTACCTCCTCCAGGCACCACCCCCTGCCTATCTGCAGAGATGTCTAGGTTCACCAGTTCCAAAATACTTAAAAGAAAAGTCATGTTGCTTCTGCTCTCCCTGAATTACTGGCTTAGTATTTAGCTTTTGTAAGTTATAAAAGCCATGTATTCCTTCTTTACCTAATTTGTAGCTTTCAAAACATTGTTTTTCCTCTGATTTTTGGTGTTCACTTACCAGAAATGCCCCCCCCCCCTTTTGGTAGGGATTGTGGGCATTTAGGAAGGAGCTAAGTTAGGTAGCTGTATTCAGTGGGCTGTCTACCTCGATATTTCCTTATCAACTGCTATAGAAACTTGTTAGTTATCTGGGAATGTACACGTAGTCACCAAGCACTGCATTAATACAGGTGACTAATGGATTTTGGAATTTAGGATGTCCTAAGATACCTCTGCTGCTGTGGTCCATCTTCCTTCTAACTTTGCATAATGATGGAGGATACGAATAGAGAGCCTCATCAGCTGTTGTCAGAAGCTAAGACATGGAGACAGAGAGGGTCTTTTAACCTTGGTGCTGCCATCTGGACAATGTTTGATTTAATATGTATTACTGTAAAATGAGTTTGAAAGAAATTTTAGAACAAGGAAAAAAAAGTCAAATGATTATATGAAATGGCATTTAAAAGTTTTCCACTTCAAATCTGTGATATGTTTGTGAGCTGGTGCTAATGGAGAACTAAAAATGGAGACCTCTTTTTATATTTAATGGAGCAGGTAGGACAGAACACAAAGTCCCCTTAATCACTCTGCTATAAAGTCAGTCTCCCCCCTCCCTCCTTCCCTCTCTGCCTCCCTCCTTTCCCCAACACTTTCTCTCTCCTTGTACTACAGGAAGTTTTAAGGTTATATTCTGCGTTGATTAAGATTTGCCTAGAAAAAGGAGTCTTAATTCTCTGAATTTTTATTTTTCATTTCCCCTTTTTTTGATAAATAAGCTTCCATGTGTTGCTTATTGTCTCATTTTCTCTGCTTTCTCTTTTTAAGCTATCTTTTCAGATTCCGCAGCCCCATGAGATTCATTCCAAGCCTCATGTATAGATTGTTCAAAGCTATTGGAATGTGGCTGCGGTTTCTCCTGTGTCCCTACTCCTGGGACACGCTGAATTCTCAGTTCTCTCAACAGTTATCTGCTGACTTTTCTTACTTCATGGTTTAGGGGTGTTTTTGTTAACCCACTTCCCCTGCCCAGAATCCCATCAACGTTCTTCTGTCTCCTCCTATCTAAATCAAACTCAGTTCATCTCAAGTGTCACCTTCTCCAGCGAATGGTGCTTTTTATGTTTCTGTCCAAGGATTAATGTCATTCTTTTAGTTTGCATGTGTGTATTTGACCACTTCTTGCCTATGTAGTATGTAGAAGTGCTGGGGTAGGAGAGACAGAGATTGTCCTTATACTATTGTAATTCCTGAGGCTAAACGCAGTGCCACATATAAACATAAGATGTTTTATGCATAGTTGCTTCTCAGTAGCGTCGGCTGATTTGAAATGAATCTTAATTCACTTTATTCACATTAATAGCAGTGGCTAAATAATAGTACTGGTACTTTACTTTGTATATTTCAGACAAGGTACGTATGTAGTCCTGTTGGTAACTCTGGTTGGACGGATACTCAGTATGAAGACCAGAGCTCTGCCTGTCACTATGGCTATCTTAAGATGAGTGTTTTACAAATCCAGTCTTTCTCAAGACATTTTCTCAAATAAGAGAAACACGGCTGCCTACAACTTAAAGGTGACTTTGTCAGCTTGGGGAGGGAGCAAAAGTGATGAGTATCCATCTCGTGGTGGCCCACGTACGCACTGATGATGGGGCGTGCTTTGTGGCCGACTGCCTCACACAGCCAAGTGGATCTCGGTGACAGGGACTTATTTCTGTCCTGGAAGAAAGAAAACACGAGACACGGGGAGTAGCCTGGTCAGGTTGGCTATCCGTTCTTCAGAAAATCTGGGAGGAGGGGCCGAGGAAGGAACGTGATTTATGAAGTGCAGTAAGTAGTGCTTCGATGGAAGATGCCATCGCAATGCTGATGCGTGGCTGAGGGGAAAAGCATAATTTCCACACAGGCTATCTGAGTGAGGGGCGGGTGTAATCAGCCATGTGTCTGTGGGAGGACATTAAAACACGGAAAGGGGAGAAAACTCCGTTAATTTCAGGACGATCCTTTAAACTGTGGCGGTCTATCCCAGCCTGCTCGTCAACATGTCTCCTTCCCAGGTGCACTTAATGTTCTCTTTACCTAATACGGCGGCCCGTGAAGGCAGGAAGATCAGAACAGTGTCATTCCCAGGAGTCCCAGAAAACATGGGGTCGGTGGGTGAGAAGGCACAGGAAGAGGCTTTCGCTTGGAGCCTGAGCTGCTGTCTCCTCCATCCCTCAGTTCCATGTATGCTACCAAGTCGCCAGCAGCAATTAGACTTAAAATTGTTCAGTTTCTTATCTATGGCACCCATAAGATCTAGGGAGGTAGGCAGGCAGCATGAGGTAAAGCCAGGAGATGAGTTAGAGCCTCATCCCTCTAGGTAGGTGGGGCATTTAATTAAGCAGCTTACTAACATTCTTCTTGTGCTTTCTTTGCGGAGACCAATTCTGCTATCCTGGACTCAGGTATAGGGTGTACTTCTTGAGTCTGTTTGTTTTTCCTTAATGCAATCAAATTAATCAAATTATAACACAAAAATTGAAATAGTCTAGAAGATGCATTTTTCCTTTCTAAATGTCAGTATGAAAGGGCTCTGTGACAAGTGGTTTTCAGAACAGAAGAGAAGGAAATGAAAGGGAGGGAGAAAAAGGGACCGTTTGTTAGGTCAGAGTTGATGGAATCACGCCTAACACAATTGCCTCTGCCTCTGTTTTGTAAGATGCGACATCCAGCATGCAGATGTGTTAATGTGGCTAAAATTAGCCCCATCGAGCAAGCAGAGCATGGAAGGCTGTGTTCAAGCTTATGGTGGGTTCATGTAATCACCAGAGTGTTTCTCACATCATGGAATACAGACATGAGAGGAACAGTTTCTTGAGGAAAGAGGGAACACACAAGCCCACTTAGTCAGACAGCTTTGACAGCTAGCGCACCACCCTTACTTTATCTGGCCTCAGGCATGCTTGCTTTGTGGGGAGTACCATCCTGGTCCTTCCGAGCGAGCGGTAGCTGACTGTGTACTGCCTACGGGGCACTCGTTTCCTTAGGCGTCCCTGTTTTGGCAACTATCTTCTTTGCCCAGTTCACATTTGTCACTGCCTGTTTACAAAAAAAGCCCCGCCTGTGACAGCAGCCTGTGACATATACAATGGCTTCCAAATAGGGACTGGGTAGCAGCCTTCACTTGGGAGTTAGGTCACCCACAAGCACCGGAGCACCGAAGCTGCTGCACAGCCCTGCCAGCTTGGAGCAGCTGACACTGGCCTTTATCTTGTTTGGCTACAAGCGGAAAGCCAGGGTGGGGAGCGGAGGAGGAGGAGCCAGAGGGACTGAAGGGACTTTAGGAACCAAGCATTTACAGTGAGTACAGTTGGTAGGTTCCCACTTTTCTGCTTCTTATTTAAGAGAGGGAAATTACAGGAGAAAGGAGATGGGCAATCTGAGGGCTGGACAGCTATGGTCTTTGCAGTTTTGATTTTCCCTAAGAAGGCTGCCCTCATCTATAAACAAATGCAAATGCATCCTGGGAACCTCAGGCTTCAACTCAAAGTGTTTGGACTGCTAGAGCGATTCCAGTACCAGTCCTTATTAAGCAATCCGTGGTGCATTTTCTTCTGTCTTCACGGGATAGTAAGTAGAGTAAGGTAGGGAAAATGCTCGCACAAATCAATAAGGAAAGATTTAAGGTTGCCTCTTCTTTCTGCCTTTGTGCTTCTTATACTGCCTCTCCTTTAGTTGCATGGGAAGGAGAGTATTTGATGGATGTTATTTTTAACAGGAGCCAGGATAAAAGGAGGTATTATCTCTAATGCTGGGAAGGTGACCACAGACAAACATTTGGTGATGGGAGGGAGGGAGAGGCCCTTGGGTTTCAAACGCTGATGGATCGGTCTTCTGTCTTCTTGGAGTCAGTTGCAACTCTTTGGTGGGTACCTGTATGCTCTCGGGCTGATGCACTTGTAATGGCGTGACCTGCTGTCTAGTGGCGTTTTTCTTTTCTAACATCTCTGTGACTAGAAGGCCTCTTTTCCTTTATGAAGTGACTCATGAAGGAAAAGCACAGAATTTGCAGCAACTAGAAGTAGAAAAATTGTGCCCCACTGTTTGTATTGAAGTGGAATATGTTTCTAAAGTAACCAGGATAAGGGCAGGAAGCTCCGCCCGAAGATCACTACTGTGGTCTCTGCATGTTGAAGCTGTTGCCTTGAATTACATGCATTTATCTTTTCCGTTGGATGTAATTTTTACGGAAACCATTGCTGCTGCTATGCTGCCATGTGAACTGTCAGAATTGAAAATCAAATGCTCATATTAATTGCTTCCCACGAACCATGTGATTGATTCACTTATACCTCGTCCCATGCTTGCTAAGCGTTTGACACACGCACTCATTTCTCAGTGGAAAAAGTATACGTAAGGAAAAGTGCACAACAGAAACTCAAGTGTGAGCTTAATAAACCTCACTTCATCTATATGCCCGGGTTACACGGGAAAGTTCCTTCCTTTCAGTGGGATTAGTTGACCATTTGCCACAGGAAAATCTTGCTTTGAAGTTTGCCTTTCAGGGCTTCCTAGCCCTCTCCGGAGTAATGCACATTTGGTCGTCCCCAGACACCTTTCTGTCTAGTTTTCCTATTGTTTTGGGCTCTACACAAGAACCATGTCTATGTCACTGGTCTCGAGGGGACGATTCTTAGAGTGGAGCCCTAGGCATGTTTGTTCTTCCGGGAAAAATTATCAACGCTAACCACGCTTTAAAAATTATTTTTCTTAGTAATATTTTTTCCTATGAACTATGACAAGTCAGTTGATTCTACTTGTGTGCTTCAGTGTAATGGAGAGCCACCACGTAGTAGTTATACATGATAAGAATAGAAAAGAAACAGTAATGGCTGTGAAATCCCTGTTTCTCTCACTATGAGCAGTCTCCCATTCTTCTCTAGTTTGGTCCCTTCATTCTGCAGCTGAGGAAACCAAGTCTGAGAGGCACTGAATGCTTGCCCTGTACTTACTTGTGTGTAGCCTGACGGCACATGTGGAAATGTGGGATGAGACAGTTCTGTGATTGGGTGAGCTGAGTTGATATATCTCTGGTTTAAGGTAGGACATGAATCACTTGCTTGAGAAATCTGACAAAGCTGCCTGTCATAAGTGCCATCCATTAGTTACACAGGGTCTTGATCATGTAGGCGTCTCTCTATGCATCTGCAGCAGCTCAGCGCACACCAGCCCGACTCTTAGTTGACCTTTGGCACAGTCGAGTTTTTGAGACAATCATCGTTATATCAGTGTGTTCTCCGTTTGTAACCAGTTTTACGGCCTTGAGCAAGAAGGCTTTGTTAACCTTTGTTATCAGATTTCTTTTTCTGAGATGGAGACTTGATATTTGTCCCTTAGGAAGCAGTGAACTGATTAATAATTTAGACGTGTTCGGGGAAGTCAAGGTCAGCACTTGTGTGATTCTGGGGTGTGGCTTGGGAAGCACTGAGGTAGCTCAGAAGGGATTGGATGCCTTCTGTTAAAGTTTGTTATATTTGAGACTTTTATTAGCTAAGGCTAATATTGTTATCATTTAATAAATTTTAAACACAAGATGGTTGAAAATCTGAGGGTTGTATTTCTCCCTCCTGCCTGTCACCAGGTGACTTCCTAAGGCAGGCACCAAAGGGGGTCAGCCAACTTAATGAGATGTGGTTTGCCTTTTGCAAATCACCTTGCTTCAGAAAATTCACTGATAAACTTTACTTAATTCAAAATTTAGATGTTGAAAAATTAGGAAAGGGGAAATGGACACTGTATACACTCTAAGTGTCCCAGCACTTGGGTGCTAGAAGCAAGATGATGAGAACTTTAAAGCCAGTTTTGAATACATAAGTCTGAGATGAATGTGTGCTGCATGGGTCCTTGTGAGAGAGGTGGGGGGAGGAGAGTGGGGGGAAGGGAGTGGGGAGGGGAGGGGATCAGAGAGTAGAGAAGAGGGAGAAACAAGGAAGTCAGGAGAGAGGTTGAAGGGCAGTACTGGAAGAGTACTTAAGAAATGCGGAGTACCCACCCCACTCTTACCCACCCCACTCTTACCCACCCCACTCCTACCTACCCCACTCTTAAGTACTTTGTCAGTTCTATAGATCTAGTTGTTTCCCATGCTCATTAGCTGTGGACAGTTATGGGGGGCGGGGGTCATACTGGGAGTTGTCTTGATTTTTTCCCCTTCTATATTGGTAGATAAGAATGACTTTGTTTTTGTTACAGTGTTGGTTGATTTTATGTATGTATGTATGTATGTATGTATGTATGTATGTATCTATCTATCTATCTATCTATCTATCTATTTTGTTAACTTGAAACAAGTTAGAGTCATCTGGGAAGACAGAAACTCAATTGAGAAAATGCTTTCATCAGATTGTTCTATGGGCAAGTCTCAGTCTCTCTCTCTCTCTCTCTCTCTCTCTCCTTCTCTCTCTCTTTCTTTCTTTCTTTCTTTCTTTCTTTCTTTCTTTCTTTCTTTCTTTTGTGTGCGATTGTACATTTTCTATTTTTAAAAACTGATTATTTTATTTATTTACATGCCAAATGTTGTCCCCCTTCCCAGTCTCCCCTCTGCAAACCCCCCATCCTCTCCGCCTCCCTTTTGCCTCTAAGAGGGTGTTTCCCTACCCACCCACCAACTCCTGCCTCACCCCTCTAGCTTCTCCCTTCTCTGGGGCATTAAGCCTCCAGAGGACCCAGTGCCTCCCCTCCCACTCATGCCAGATAAGGCAGTCCTCTGCTACATACATATTGGAGCCATGGACCCACCCGTGCATACCTTTTGGTTGGTGGTAGTCTTTTTCTTGAATAATGATTAATGTTGGGAGGGCTCAGTGCCCTATGGGTGGTACCACCCCTAGGCTGGTGATCCTGGGTTGTATAAGGAAACAGGTGGTTGTGAAGCAAGCCTGTAAGCAGTACTCTTCCATGGCCTCTGCTTCAGCTCCTGCCTCCAGGTGCCTGGACTGAGTTCTTGCCCTGACTTCCTGTCATAATAGACTATGACCTCTGAGATGAAATATGTCTTTCCTGCAGTTTCTGCCCCAGACTGCTTTGGTAACGGCCTTTGTTATAGCAAAACGGAAGCAAAGGCAGCTGCTAAATGAATATTAAGAATCTGACAAAATGTGCGAGCTACTTTCTGATAATCACATTAACTTTCTGAACTTTTGATCAGTTACTTCTCAGTAATGAAAGTATAACTTGAATTACTAAACAAACAGACAAACAAAACCACCACCACCACCTTGTAAAATACAAAGAAATCCATTAGCCTTGAATACAAGCTGTTCTCAGGATTGAAATAACACCTATTTATTATAAAACATAAGAGCCAAAAGGGTATTTTATGCTAGACCACTTTCAGAAGAGCAGGATCGTTGCTAGTAACTAACCTTTGTCCTCAAAAGTAAACTTAGTTCACCATGATATGCAGTTGCTAATCTCACCTTTTTACTGGTAACCCTTTTATTAGTATGTATCAGAACAGCTTATAACTCTTAAAATTCCAAATACCTCTGAAATTTTCCACATAACAATATTATATTAATATAACCTTGGTGTGACATTAATTAATTAATCAGCATTAATTAGAACTTTATAGTATAATCTCTTTTTCAAGAAACTAACATTTTGGAATTGCTACATGTTATTTATATCTATCATCTCTGTCTGTCTATCTGTCTATCATCTATGTATATCTGTCACCTATCCAAATCTTCAAAATAGACAATATCTGATACTAACAGTATGTTTCATAATTAGAACACCCTCATTTTTTACTTCATGTATTGAATATGTTGGTTTTAGTCAAAATGACATATGAATGCATACATTAGAAAAGCCCCTTTAATCATTGTTTTGACACAGTAGAAATTCGTTTTTTCCTTTCACATGTCAGAAGTACTGGCAGAGAGGCTCCTTGGTATCTTATGACCCACACTCAAAGCTCTGTGCTTAACCATCCTCCCCTAAGAGCACCCCAGAGCATCTCCCAGCCTGACATGGAGCTAGAGCCCCAGCCATGGAGTCCACCATAGAGACTGGAGTAACGGTGGAGAGCAGATGAGCCAGCAGGTGGCTTATTCTAGTTCAACGGTCCCTTGAAACAGCTCTCAGAAATTCTGCATAGATATTCCACTTCTCATTGGCTGGAACTTGGCTACCGGGCTACAGCTAGCTGCAAAGGAAATGGGGGAACTCTAGTTCTGAATTCAGGGCAAGAACATTCACAATTAAATCTCAGTATTTGTTACTAAGGAAGTGGGAAAATGGATATTTGGAGAGACAGTATCACCATGCTCTTGTGTTATATACTGGGTCTTTTGCCTACAATGTATAAAATCAAAACCCCTCTTTCTGTTTTTGTTATGAGCAGTGGTTTCTTAATTTAGAACCTGGCTTTATTTAGAAACCCCGTTTCTTCTGCGAAGTATCCTTGCTTTATTTGGCAATCTAGTCTGACTTTGCTTTCCTATTTCCTTTTGCCTTTCAGCTGTTTTGGAAAGAAGTAAGGCTTAGATTTCTCCATGTTAACCATGAGCGTGACACTTTCCCCACTGAGGTCCCAGGACCCAGATCCCATGGCGACTGATGCTTCGCCCATGGCCATCAACATGACACCTACCGTGGAGCAGGAGGAAGGAGAGGGAGAAGAGGCCGTGAAGGACGTCGATGCCGAGCAGCAGTATGGAAAGCCACCTCCACTCCACACAGCCGCTGACTGGAAGATTGTCCTGCACTTACCTGAGATTGAGACCTGGCTCCGGATGACCTCAGAGAGGGTCCGTGACCTAACCTACTCAGTCCAGCAGGATGCAGACAGCAAGCATGTGGATGTGCATCTAGTTCAGCTAAAGGTAAGGCAGGCTTTCTGGAAAGAAGTCTAAAATTGCCTCTGGTATCTTGAGCCAGTCTCAGTTTTATAACTGCCAATGGGGAAGAGTCTGAGGTGGAAATATAGTAACATTTGGAAACATTACTCATGACGGTAACCAGATCATTGTTCTTCTAATTTTACTACATTGCCAATTATCTAGAGTAAAACCGGCTTTTGAGAATAGAACGGGGATACAAGAAACAGGATGGGGATTTTTGTTCCATGTCATAGAAATCAGTTGTAGAGAATGAAAGGATCTTACAGACTATTCCAAAGGCTTAACAAAAGACATCGAGCTGTGAAGGAGAGCAGGTCATGTGACTAGTACCTTCTGCAGAAGCTGAGGCTGCCTGCCTTTGAAGCAAATGGTGGTTTCTACCCTGGTGGGAAGGGCAATGTTCTCCTTGTAGAGTGTCTTTCATCCGAAGACAATGCATTATGCAGAAGAAAGGAGCTTTTTATAACCACTGATCTAATGTCAGACGTTTTTCCAAATGTCTGTGGCTTCTGGAGACCTTTTGAAAGTGTCACAGCACAGAGAAATGGGGGTGCTGGTGAGCATACAATTAAATGAGGGCTCTAGAAATATATACTGTGACTTCGACCCTGCCGAGGCCTCTTCTCTCCCCCAGGTCCTTGAGGGGAAAAATATATAACATGTAGGCCTTGTATAAACTTCAAGTTAGATGGAATCCTAAGGGAGATTATTTTACCTAAGCTGGTAATGCCATAAAATAGAAGCCTAAACAGATTCGTAGACTTACAGCCTATAGCCACCATGGAAACATGGGGAGCAACCAAGAGAGAGCCTGTTTCTAAATGCTTAGAGTGGATCTGGCTTAGCCTATTATCTGGCTCACCTTCCACGTTAGTGCGACAGATCAGCTGCCGGATGTCTTGGTTACATTCCCACTGTTGTGATAAAGCACTGTGACCAAACACAACCTGGAGAGGAAACGGTTTACTCAGCTTACACCGGTCAGGTCTCAGTCCATCACGGAAGGAAGTCAGGACAAGACCTTAAGGCAGGAGCCTTGAGGCAGAGCTGATGCAGAAGCCAGAGAGGAATGCAGCTTACTGGCTTGTTCCAGATGGCGTGCTCAGCCTGCTTTCTTATAGCACCCAGGATCTCCAGTTCAGGGATGGTACCATCCACAATGGTCTGGGCCCGTCCTCATCAGTCCATAATGAAAAAAATGCCCTGCAGACTTGCCTATAGCCCGATCTTCTGAGAGATTTTTCTCAATTGTGATTCCTTCTTTTCGGATAACTCTAGCTTGTGTCAAAGTGGCAAAACCTTACTAGGACACTAAATTATGGCATTAATGTTTAAAACAGGGAGGGAAAGAAGACACAGAAGAGAGAAGGGAGGAGGGGAGGGCTACGAAAGGGAGAGAGGGGAGCACTTGAGAAAATGATCAGTGTAATCTGGAGACACCCCCCCACCCCCCCACTGGTCTTTGCTCTTGCGAAGATCTCAGCATGATGGCAGAGCTATGGCTGGACGCAGCCTCAGCAGAACGACAGCCCCCAATAGTGCCCTCCTATGGCAGTAGGGAGTATTGTGACTGGGATCCAGAAATAATTTATTCACAGGAATAGTCCCTGGGCATCTTGGGGTGAGAGTAAACTAGAAGTTAGAGGACACTCCTTCGTACCGCTCTCTCCAGTGCTGATCTAACGTGTGGCTTCCCTAAGTTGAAACAGGATTGAGCTTGTAAGTCAAATCAGCTCACAAATCCTTCACATGTGCACAGGAACTTAGTTAAATGCTAGAAGTGAGGGGGTGGACACACCCACCATTAGAAGACACAGCTAAAAAACACTGTTAAAAATTCAAATGCTCTTAAAACGACTAACTTGTCATTAACTTCATTTAATTAGATCAATAGGGCTGGCAAGATGGCTCAGCGGGTAAGAGTACTGACTGCTCTTCTGGAGGTGCTGAGTTCAAATCCCAGCAACCACCCATAAAGAGATCTGACGCCCTCTTCTGGTGTTGTTTGAAGACAGCTACAGTGTACTTATTTATAATAATAAATCTTTGGACCGGAGTGAGCAGGGTTGACCGGAGAGAGCAGAGGTCCTAAAATTCAATTCCCAACAACCACATGAAGACTCACAACCATCTGTACAGCTACAGTGTACCCATATACATAAAATAAATAAACCATAAAGAAATCTTTAAAAAAAATAAAATAATAACAAACAAAAAACTAGGAAAAAGAATTATTTAAATTAATTATGTAAATTTAATTATTTAATTATCTAATGATCAATAACATACATATGGAAACTTAAATTTTAACACAGAATAGGAATGTAAATTTTTTTTCTTGCCACTAATGTATAGTTGTATTTAGCGTTTGAAGCGTCATCTCTAGGGAGACCTGCGTTCTCATTGTAGCTGTCCTTGTACTTTTAGAAAGGCTTCTTGTATCTGGCATTGCTCTGTTTCAGGGTGTGAGCTATCTTCCCCACTGAGAAAGGAGCTGCAGGAGATGTCAAGTCAGGACAGTGGTCCTATGATACCAGACAAGACTGTTTAGTGATGAATTGGAATTGTCTACCTTCATTTTACTCTAGGGCTTCTGTCAGCACCGGCCTGTTTGTTTGTTTCATCGAGTTACTTAGCTAAGTTCTCTGTGATGTTCTCAAATATGTGTAACAATGGAGCCCTTCTCCACGGAGCCCAAAGTCAGCACACTCCAGTGTGTGTGGCCTCTACTGTGGTCTGCACGAAGGGCTTAGTTTTGAATCCTGATATGTTTATATAAGCTTCTCCTTCATTATATAATATTTCTTTATTCAGTAAAATTTTGGCACATTTAAATTCTTGAATATGTCACTGTGGTACCATGTTCAGCCTCCCTTCTCGGGGCGTGCAGGCGCCACCCGCAAACTGGGGCTCCACAGTCTGCATAAGTCAGATACTGCTCCAGGACTGAAGTGGGGTAGGGTGGAAAGGAAAGAGAGTATGAAGCAGCTCTCTGAGACGATCCTAGCTGGCTCATATTTCATTATTGGGGAATATGAGGATGGGCTTGAATTAATATACTTTGTTCAAGTGAACAAAAGGTTATATAGTTTCTGGGGAAGGGCATGAGAATATCCAGGGAGGGAAAGGTCACTCATTGCCTGAAGGATTCGGCTACTGAGATGCCTCATTAGCGTGGCAAGGTATTCCAGGTGCTGGGTGGTCACTGGTTAACTGGGACAGGCTGGTTGGGAGTCGCCTAGTTGAATGCTCTGAGGCACGTATGGAACCAGGGAGGGGTTAGCCCTACTCTTGCAGGTCCCACGATGAGGTTCTTATCTCAATTTTTCAGATTTCCAGGGTTTGGACACGTTCAACCTCCCCTGTTCCATGCCACTTCCTCTGGTGTCGTGGTACACGTGACCTCCATGTCATCCTTTTGCATTCTACATACATTCATAATGATAAAGGACGTAGCACAGGGTTTTGTTAGTGGAGATTTAGCAGGGCAGCCTCGTCAAGCAGCTTCCAGATGAGACTGTGGCAAAGCAGGGGGCAGATCCACCTTGGGTGAGTGGTCTCAGCTTCACGTCACTGCTTCGGTTCATTACTTGATTTATTAATTTACAGTGGAACGTAATCGTCAGGACGGGAGGATGCCCATGACCTTGAAGACCATCTGTGTGCAGAAAAATGCCAGTTTTGCGCATCTATTCCAATGTTTCCCTAATGGCCCAAACCCAAGTTTCTTACCTGGTTACTCTGCTCAAGTCTTAGTAGGCCTCTCAAGCTTGGGGACGCTTGGGGGATGTCTGTTCCATTGCTCCAAGTGATCCCTACTTGTCCCAGTTATGGTAGAGGGACCACTCTTTGCCTAGGCATACATACATCTCTGTCAACAGGAAACCCATCGCCCAGATGTGCCCTCAATTTGTTCACTGCTGCATAACATTACTGAACCAGCCTGGCCCTTGCCTGCCTGGGTACTTAATGCCTGGACTAATCTTGCTTTCTGTTATTTTTTGTCTTCACCACTCTTGCAGCCTATTTCTCATTCAGTGGCTATTTTTAAGAAATGTCTCTCAGGGTGTGCCGTTCTTCTGTTTTGGATCTCTTCCTTTGACTCTTTATTGCTTAAGTCTCTGGTGTGGCTCCTCCCGTTCACCCTGATCGTTAAAGCCCCAGATAATGTCAAGCTAGTTCTTGCCCTGTAACTTTCCTTGTTCCTTTTGCCTAGAGTCTGTGTTTCCCTGCGCATGTTGTACAGCTGACTCTAGATTCTCACTGTTAACCAGAGGCACAGCCAGGTTCCAACATCCACTCATAGAGGCCTGGAGGGGATCAGGCAGGGGTTGGGAAGAAGCAGGTGAGGCTTAGTCTGTTTTTGATGAAGGGAACACACACACACACACACATGCACACACACACACACACACATGCACACACACATACACACACACACACACACACACACACACACACATCTAATTGTCTACACACCTCACACTGCCTTTAGAGTGCTTATTTTAAGCCATTTCAACACTGTCTTCTCTGACAAATACATTAAAGTACACTTTTAAAAAACTTCATTGAAAAAATGGTTTTGGAAAATGCTCACAGTGGCTTTAACCAGTGGTCATATAATAAATTCTTAGATTATCAATTTCTGATGCCTACTCTTAAAACATCTACCTCCATTTCATAGGCATTAGTCATTCTAAGTTACTTATTTTTTTATCTTACACAGTTACACCACTTGTTTACTTCTTGTATCAGATATCTATTCTCTATTATCCTTCTTGCTCAGGACAGAATATGGTACTGAGTGTGGGATCAGTTCCTACATAGGCCTAGATAGTTAAACCCAAGTCTTTATGCCCATTGCCTCCTCTCTCCACAGGCAGGCTTGTTTTTAAAAACATATGAGAAGTGTGCTTGTTCCATTAAGATTAAATTCAGAGAAAAACATTGGCAGAATGAAGACACAAATATGTTTGGGGTATTGTTCTTACACTGTTGGAGAATCTGTGAGTGTATCTGAAGTCTTGGATACATGCATTGCCTGGGGAACCTGCCCAAAGATTCTAATTATTTCATAGATGGATATGCTTGCCCAAACCCTTGCAATCCTTTTTTTGTTTGGTTCATTAATTGGCAGTTATTTTGATCAGTAAATGTACTTTCAGGGGCCTAGGGGGTCACTTAGTCAGTAAACATGCTTGCTGCGAAAACAGGAGGACCTGAGTTCAGTCACCACGAGTCACGTAAATGTTAGCACAGAGGTGTGCACTTGCAATCCCAGTGCTAGGACACAGGACACCCACAGAAACATCCCTGGGTCGTGCTGGTCAGACTGTGCAGCCTAATTCATGAGCTCCAGGCCTCAGTTAGAGACCCTGCCTCTAAAAACAAGGTGGGAAGCTTCTGAAGAAAACCACCCAAGGTTGAACTCAGGCATCCAAGAAGTACATGTGCACATATATGAACATGACCACACATATATACACATACAAACACACAAAGTATATGTTCAGATATTTCACCCAGATGCTCATTTCCTTCCACCTACCCTTGCCCCTTGAGATATCAGATCAATCACCAAGACTTTGCCTCCCCAGCCTTATCCTCTAAAGGTGAGTTCATGGTCATTGTGTTGGTCTTAAAGTTTCTCTCTCATACACTACTTGTCATAGTCAATATTTCATTGCTGTGAAGAGAACTAGGGCGTTAATCGTGGGATCAGTTCATACACAGGACTAGATAGTTGAGCCCAAGTTTGAGTCCAAGAAGGCCATGACCATGGCACCTCTGATAAGGAAAGATATTTATTTGGGGGCTGGCTTACAGTTCAGAGGTTTAGTCCATTATCATTATGACATGGGGGGGTGTGGGGGTGCTGGCAGACATGGTGCTGGGGAGGTAGCTGAGAGCTCTACATATAGATCCACAGACAGCAGGAGTGAAGTCTGGGCCTGGCTTGAGCACCTGAAACCCCAAAGCCCGCCCCCAGTGACACACTTCCTCCAGCAAGACCACACCTCCTAATCCCCACCAAGTAGTACTCCCTAATGTCCAAGCCTTTAAATATATGAGCCTATGGGGGACATTCTTATTCAAACCAAGACACCACTCCCCCATCTTCCTTACTTCCAAGTTCTCAGGAGGAAATTTCACTATAACCTCCAGATTGAGTTAATCATTATTACAACGTTTTCACAGGGAGTGATTCCTACTGAAAGCAGAAAATAAAAAGAACTAACCTTAAGATAAAAAAAAAAAAAGTCACAGGAAAACTGACTAAATCCTTTCTCCCATTGTTTTCAAACTGAACACACAGTCTGCCTATTTTACTTCCTACTTTCCAGACATTCCCCAGTAAGAGGTGTGAGAAGCACCGGAAGCAGTTACATGCCCATCTGCTTGCGTGCGTATCCATCCACACGCTCAGGTCTGAAAGTTGTGCTGCACAAGAAGAGCTGGCCAAGAACCTGAAAACATTGCAGATTTAGCTGAGACCTCGGCTGCATGACGTGTTTAGGTGTTAAACAGGCACCTTCTCAGGGAGAATCCTGTATCCTTGAAGACAGAATGGAAGAGATGAGGAAAGGCATAGCCTAAGAAATGTAGCCTGTAAATAAACAGAAGTCTGGAAGTGACTTAATTGCAATGAGTTCCCAACTTTAAATTCTACTTTAAACTCCCACCATGTAAGACTTGTGTGTGAATCTTTGATATGGGCCTGGTTTTCAAAGTTAGAACATTGGATAAAATCTGCTTATAGGGCCTTCTGATTCAGGTGTCTGAGACATCCGGGAGTTAATCTAGACACCCACTAACTCACACGGGGGATAGAGGGCCTGTTGGGCAAGGGCTATGCCTTCTTTACAGCTGGGAATGTGCACATCATGTGTGCCTGATGATCTAAAGATGGTGGAAATCTGGAGATAAGGGGCTGCTAGGAGATGATTCGTGATCATCGTGGGTCCAAGAGGCTGTGCCCATATGACACAAAGGGAGAGCAATGATGGGTTGTAGCACAGTGGTCCAGCCCTGGAACAGAGCTGGGGGAAATAACTAGGGGGAAGAGAAGGCTGAGCGCATGGTGCCGGTGACCTCCTGCCTGGCTGAGATAGACTTGCCCCTGATTTGGGAGGTTCAGAGAGAGAAACATTCTCTTCTTTCTGTTATAGAAGAATAACAGTGAGTTTTGACCAACATGATGGTGGTTTGCCCAGAGGACAGCTGTGGAGTCCAGGGTCCACTGCCCATGATCATGAGCGGCAGGCAAGGTTGACTACTGAGGGCTTCTATCCAGGGCTCCAAATTCTTGGCATATACACTTCTGAGAACTACTAGCGTCAACAGTTGGGGGTTTGGAGGATTCTGATCTTAGCATCTGTGTGACCCACACCATAGTCTGAAGCATCCAATTCCTACCATCTCTGAGTAAACACAGTGTATCCTTTTTTTCACTTTTTTATTAGATATTTTCTTCATTTACATTTCACATGTTATCCCGAAAGTTCCCTATACCCTCCCCCTGCCCTGCTCCCCTACCCACCCACTCCCACTTCTTGGCCCTGGCGTTCCCCTGCATTGGGGCATATAATGTTTGCAATACCAAGGGGCCTCTCTTCCCAATGATGGACAAGTAGGCCATCTTCTACTACATATGCAGCTAGAGACATGAGCTCTAGGGGTTCTGGTTAGTTCATATTGTTGTTCCACCTATAGGGTTGCAGACCCCTTCAGCTCCTTGGGTACTTTCTCTAGCTTCTCCATTGGGGGCCGTGTGTTCCATCATATAGATGACTATGAGCATCCACTTTGTATTTGCCAGGCACTGGCATAGCCTCATACAAGACAGCTATATCAGGGTCCCTTCAGCAAACTCTTGCTGTCCTATGCAATAGTGTCTGGGTTTGGTGACTGATTATGGGATGGATCTCCAGGATCTTAAATGAGATTGAAGAGAATTTTTTTTCTGGAAAAAATACACATTTTCCTTTTTTTTTTTCTTTTCAACCATTATTTTTTCCAGAGCAAAAATCTCAGTCCATTTAGCAGGTTGTGAAATGGATTTAGTCAGATAACTGAAACAATGCAGTTGGACAGAATTGTAGAGATAAAATATTTTGTAAAGTTTGGTTATAGATGTATTCGTGAAGACATACTTGGTCATGGTGTACATTTATGCCTTCTTCTGAGCCAGTAGTAGAGTGGTTTAATAGCCACTGATTTAGACCATTCTCAATTTTTCTCAATATCTTTGATATATACTCAAATTTTAGAAGATATACTGCACACAAACTTAGTCAGGTACTGCTTTGTGCATTATGGCCTTTGTTCTTTATTCTGGGCTCAAACTTAGATGAAACATTCATTAAATTACCACGATCATAGGTATATCCCGTGTCTCAGGAGTTTAAAATAGGGATTGATTGGCAGAAATGAAGACTAATTTAAAAAATTTTTCCTCAATCTTACATTTCCCCAACCTAGAATCTCTTTTTGATTGATGTGTAATATGGTCTAAATATATCTCCCCAAAAATTCATGTGTGGCATTCCTTAAGAAGTATGGCTTTAGAGGACCCCATCCTGCTGAGTGAGATAGCTAACCTTAGAGTCTGGGCTGTTTCTTTTACCATGTAAGGACACAGTGAGAACCTGCCTACTCCAGAGCAGGAAGACCTCACCAGGTACCCATTCTGCTGATGTCTCGTCATGAGCTTCCCAGCCTCTAACAGTGAAAAAAATGTCTTTTTTTTTTTAATATAAATTACTAAACGAAGTTGAAATCCACCTGAGTGGTAATCGCTTGGGAGTGTGCTTTCTTTTCCGTTTTCATTTCATTCCTTTTTTTAATTTTGAAAAGCACTCTAAAGTCTAGGTATTTTGCTTCTTCTTGTACATTGAGCCATGAATTCGAAGGAAACAGGCTCCAGCCACTCAGGCCCCTTTTCATTAGTTCCCACTCAGTGCTTCTCTGGGTACCACGGGCTGCTGCTTCAGGTGAATTCCAGTGGCTTTCTTTCCCTCTGTTTCCTTTGTCTTCTGATCACTTTCCTTCACCCTTTGCAGGATGCTGTCTTGGTTCCTCAAGTACCCGCTGTGCTCAATATGTACACTCATTCTTTTGGCAAAGATCTCGCCCCAAAGTTGCCTGTTTACAATCATGTCAATGGCTTTCTGAGTGATGGAGACTCTTCCAGTGTAGTCGAGATGACAGTTTTAGGGCATTCCTCTGTGAACAGTGCCCATTCGCTTGATGCCTACAGGACCATCCTTCTTGTGTATTTGATGAATATGGTTGAAGGAGCAAGTTCTTGTTTCCTAAAAGGCCAAGAGAACACGTAGTGTGAACCCCTCCTCTTCTGTGTTTACTATTTTGGCAAATGACTGGAAGATGGCTGCTGGGACCAAAAGTTTGTTTATCCCTCACCAGGCTGAGGATGACTTTGAGTTCCACCTCCCTCTCGTACTTCAGTTTCAGGCACAGACCATCACGCTGGCAGGACTGTGTTTTCATTATGTCGAATCAGTAGGAAGTTTTCACAATATCTAGTGTATAGGTCATTTGATAATATGTGATATTATTGACCAATAAACCAGTGCTGTACAGTGATTTTGTGGACACTTTGTACAACTTAGCAGGCTTCATCAAAGTAATTTATATTTTTTAAAGGAAAAGAAATGGAAAGAAAGGGACCAGAGACTCAAGGGTAGTTGCTGGCCTAGGACACATTAAACCACTGGGTCCAACCGCTAGGATGCAGAAGGCAGAATTGAGGGCTGTTGGTGCTCCAAAGGGCCAGCTGTGTGGAAAACTCCATCTGGATGAGTAATTATCTCCTCCATCCTCACTTTATGACCAAGGCTGGAAGACATTGATGAACTGATTGGTAAAAGTATTTTCAGTGTGATTTGAAAATATGTCCTAAGTCTCAGACATAGCACATTTTTTTTCAAACTACATGTAAAATTCTTTGTAAAGACTTGGGCAAGGCGGGGCTGGAGAGATGGCTAGATGGTTGAGAGAACTTGCTGCTCATGCAGAGGACTGTGGTTCCATTTCTACCATCCACATGACAACTCACAACTGTCTGTAATCCCAATCCCGGAAGATCCAATGCCCTCTGCTGGCCTCTCTGGGAACCAGGCATGTACGTGGTACACATGCATGCATTCAGGCAAAACTTTCATACATATGAAATAAAGATACATAAATCTTTAGCAAAATCTTGGGCAAGGCAACATGGAGAACAACCCTGTTGTGTTTGGTTACATGTTGTTGTGGAAATGTTTGTGTATAAACCTTAGCCACACAGACTGACACATTTAGACTCAGAATGAGAATGCTAATTATCAGGTGGTTCCAGAAACCTACCAGATGGTTGAGCTGTGTACCTTTAAATAGCAAAAGGAGTATTGAAAACGAATAGTATCACAGGCTACAAATCTTGAAAGAAATCATTAAAACACATCAAAGAAAAATATTATCATAGAGACATTTGAAACTGAGACCAAGGAGGAAAGCCTGAACCTGGCATTGGTTTAATTAGGGACTGTTTCTGGGGATTGTTCCTTTCAAATGTTGGCTTAATTATAATTGAGGAACAATAGCCATCTATTTATGTGGTTTAAAGAGGGAAATGCTGGTTAGAATAGTATTGGCCCCCATAGGCTCATGTATTTGAATGCTTGGTCCATAGGGAGTGACACCATTAGGAAGTGTGGCCTTGCTGGAGTATGTGGGACCTTGTTGGAGGAAGTGTGTCACTGTGTGGGTGAGCTTTGAGGTCTTATATGACCAGTGTGGCTCATAGTCACTTCAGCTGCCTGGGGTCCTGATGTAGAAACTCTCAGCTTTTCCTCCAGCACCATATTCTGCCTGGATGCTGCCATGTTTCTCACTATGATAATAGCCAACCCTCTGCAACTGTAAGCCAGCCCCACTTACATGTTTTTCTTTGTAAGAGTTGCCATGGCTTATGGTGTCTTTTCACAGCAATAGAAACCATAACTAAGACAGGCGGCCATTAGAAATGGGATACGAATTAACCCGTTCTTTGCCTGGAGAGCTTTGGGTTCAGTAGTATTCACTGAATTCTTCTTATATGACAGGAGTTATTTTTTTTTTTATTCTTCACAACAACCTGCTCTTATAGATGAGAAAAATAAATCTCAAAAGTGCTTTGATCACTTCGACAGTCTTACCATGCTTTTTAATGCATGAAGTCCAACATTCCTTCTACCTTACTGCATTGGCCTCCTACATGCTGAGGTCTAAGAAACAGAATAGCTGTGAATGTGTGAGCCTGGTTCTCTCATACTAAACACTTAACAAGAATGGATATGATGGGGGTGGGCTGCTGTTTTCAAATTAAAAAGGTGAAATCTATGTGTGTTTTAATTTATGGTAGATAGGAGGATGAACAGCTTGAAGTAGGGGTGCAAATGAAGTCCTAGAGCCTCCCTGACTATGAGTCTCATGGCTGCCTTGAGTCAAGAAGGAACCTGCTGCCCTCACCATGTGCTTAGCTCACCGTGTGCCACACTCCGACCATTCTACGCTCTTTACAAGTTCATATCCTAGAGGAAAAGGGCATCTGGTCAAATTAAACTAAAATTCTGCTAGCATGTCATTTCCTGCATCCCTCACTCGAGGTGGCTGAAACTGGAGATGAGCACATTTAATGAGAAACACTAAACAGTCCCATTGGCTTCCAGGGACAGCACATGAAAGCCTTTGGTTCTTTCTTGCCTTTGGCTGCATAGCAGAATATTTCAGGAAACTTTGAAAGTTACTGTTCCTGGATATGCTGCAGATCAGCTGCCTCAGAACTTGGTTGCTGGTCACCCTGACACCCATCCTCAGAGAGGTGTATGGCTCCAATACACACCCAGAGCTGAGGATCCTAGGAAATATTTGAGGAGACAGTTTGTGTATCTCTTGCTTTTTTTTTTTTCTTTCTTTTTTTTTTTTTTTGGTGCTTTCTCTCTTTCCCAAGCAACACAGTTGTGGATTTAAAGTCACCGTTTCAAGGAGAAATGGCTTCCATATGACTCATTTATTAATTTTTTTCAGTTTTTTGTTTTTTAGGTGACCTGACATGTCAACTTGACACAAACTATAGCCATCTGAAAGAAGGGAACCTCAATTGAGAAAATGCTTCTATAAGACACAGATTTAGGACATTTTCTTAAATAGTGATTGATGGGGAGGGCCTATCCTATCATGGATGCTATCCATCTCTGGGCTGGCAGTCCTAGGTTCTATAAGATAGTACGCTGAGCAAACCATGAAGAACAAGCCAGTAAGTAGTATCCTTCCATGGCCTTGAATTAGCTCCTGCCTCCAGGTTCTTGCTCTGTTTGAGTTTCTGTCCCAACTTCCTTTGATGGTGGACTACGATATGGAAGTACAAGCCAAATAAACCCTCTTTCCTCCCAACTTGCTTTTGGTTGTGGTGGTGTTTTATCACAGTGGTAATAACTCTAACTAGGACAGAAGTTCATACCAGAAGTGGGTATTGCTGTGATAGATGTGACCATGCATTTGGGAAGATTGTGGAAGGACTTTTGGAACTTTGGGGTAGAAAGCCATTGAGTGTTGAGAGTTCAGTGGACTGTTCTGTAGGAGCTTGGAAGATAAGAATTCTGAGAGCAGTGCAGATTATGGAGGCCTGACTCTTGAAGTTTCAGAGGGAAGCAAAGACTCTACTGGGTCATTTGAGTTAAGAATCTGTTGTATCTGGTTACCTGGAACTGAAGAGTCAGTCATGATTAACAAGAGACTGGCAACACTGAAATGAAACTTTTGAGTTCCATGATTGATGGAGGAGGGCCCTTTCTATTGCGGGTGGTGCCATCCTTGAGCTGGTGGTCCTGGTTGCTATAAGAATGCAATCTGAGAAAGCCACGAGGAGCAAGCAAGTAAGCAGCATCCCTCCACGGTCTCTGCATCAGCTCTCCTCCACAGGTTCCAGCTCTGTTTGAGTTTCTATCCTGAGTTCTTTAATGATGGACCGGGATGTGAAAATGTAAATCAAATAAGCTTTTCTTTCCTACTTGTTTTTGGTCATGCTCTTTCATCACAGTGGTAGTATCTTTCACTAGGACACCCCATAAAGTCAGGGGAAACAAAAGTAGAAATGTCAGAAACATGCAGACATTACCCTTTTTGTTTAGAACATACAACCCTGTATTATTTATATTATATATTTTTAACTTTTTAAAGAGAAAAGGAGAAAACGTGTATTTCTCTCTCATTTATTGGTGTGGAAATCATCTTACACAAGGGTCCAGGCAAGAGGCAGCTCGCCTGTAGCCATGCACGTTACATGTGAACGGCTCATTTTGAAGCTATGAAGTTGTGACGTGTACCACAGAGAGTCTTATTCGTTCAAGAGCTGGAGATGGTCTGAAAAAAGAATGCCACATCTGAAGGAGGAGCATTTTCTACACTGTAAAGAGTATGCTACACAACTGAGCTTTGGCTTGAGGCATAGCACTGGGAAGACCATGAAAACTAGAGAGTCTCAATGAAGTGTGGGCTTGATAGAATCATCACAAAAGTATCTACAAAGGGAAAATGTAGTTTGAAAAATTTAAAAAGCCCAATGCTCATTCTTAGCACGAGTTTACAGATCTGTACAGGGTGATTTGGACAGGAGAGAGATATGAGCTGCTTACAACGCTGTTAAGTGACACCCTGGCTGGACTTGGGAGGCAAGGGTAGAAAGGAAAACAAAACACAAGACCCATCAAACCAAAAGCCCATCACATGGAATAACAACCTGGGCTGAGCAGGGAATTGGAGGCCATGAGCTTCTGCCCGCCCCCCTGCCCCAGTATCTTGTTGTTAGGGGGCTGAGTAATTTTTCTTTTTTGTGTGGAAATAGATATGAAACCTGTGTGTGCACATAGCTGGTATCAGCCATCTGGTGTACACTGCTTCTGTGATTTATCATTATTTGAGTGAGAAATGTTTGCCAAATCCATCGGTTAAATGGGAAAAGGAATGCATGAAATGCAGGATGAAAAGTGTTATACTCTACTCCTGAGGAGAAGAAATGGACCTGCATTCCCAGCGGCCTTTGTTCCCAAGGAGAAAACTGGAGCTTCTTACAATGTTCTCTTTGATTCAGCAAAGGAATTTCTGTCGAAGCTCGTGCAGTGATCATCAAACGCTGGTGTTACCAACGGTCTCCTTGCAACACCCTTTACTGCTACAGAGGGAATGGCTACTGAGCCTGCTGAAGGAATCCATCTCCAAAATGATGAGAGCCAGGCTTCAGTGGCTCAATAAAAAAGACAGCTTTTCCCCCGTCTCTAGCTAGTTCTTCAAACACCTGTGAAGGTGGTGTCCTTTCTGCACCTGTCTGTGCGTCTTCCTCAAAGCAACTCAGAGTGAAGCGTTGTTTTAAGAAATACTTTAACTACAGATCCTACCTCCCCTAGCTTCCAATGTTCCCCTCACATAAAGTCGAGATGCATGGACACGCTCTCTGAAATGTCTTCAAAGTCTACACTCAGCTGGCCTGGTGCTCCTTCTAACTTTTCTGTTTGGTACCCCTGAGAAGCCAGGGACCTTCAGAAACCCATGCCTCAGAAGCATTTCCCCTCTCCCTATAGAACTACCACAGTCTTTATGCTACACATCCTTTCTGTGACAGATGAAGTGCCTACTCATGAAACCACCTTGCAGGCCAAGCAGGTGAGACTCTGTGGGAGTTCCCCCACATTCTCCTGAGTTGTCTGCTGTTGCAAGGCCATGAAGAGAGCACTCCCTACTGTGTCTTCAGGGGGTCTCTTTCCTCTCTGTAGCTATATTCTTCCCTTGATACTTATGTCTTTGAAATAGGATAGGGGAAAACAATTGGCTTTCAGATCATTTCCTCTGATTATTTTCTTGATGGAAACCAACCTGATACTCTTATCCTTGTGATGGCTGAGAGGACTTCCTGAACTGTGTTATTTTCACTCTTGGAAATGGGAGTGTTAATTTTTTTGTTGTTTGATTTTTTTCAAGACAGGGTTTCTCTGTGTAACCCTGGCTGTCCTGGCACTCACTTTGTAGACCAGGCTGGCCTCGAACTCAGAAATCTGCCTGCCTCTGCCTCCCAAGTGCTGGGATTAAAGGCGTGTGCCACCACCACCCGGCATGGGAGTGTTACTATTCCTTCAGTTTCTTCTAGACCCAGTCCTGGAACACTTTGCACTTCAGAGACAAGACTTGGAGGAGAAGTACTGACCATAAAAGCTCTGTTGGCAGTTTTAAAATTGTGAATATTTAGAGGTAAATCATTTTGTTATCATTGAGAATAGTTTACCTCAGAAGATACGAAAGTATGGTGAGACACCGAAGCTGGGGCTCCCTTTGCCCTGCTTCGTACAGACAAATGCAAGGTTTCTGTACTCACACACCCAGCAGAGCTTTGTCTCAAAGCTGGTGGACATCTGCTTTGTCATGTTCTGTGGCGGTGGGGGATGGAGCTGGTTTCAAAAGCATTGGTTTAGCTTTCTCTGGACAGCTGTATATTTTTGTCTGTCACAAGACCATAAATAGGAATAAATATTTCATAACCATTTAGTGTGGTTTTCCTAAAATTCAATATGTCTTCTAAAATACAAGTCCATGGATGTCTTTTGGGTTGCCAGAACAAATCTATTAAAGCTCAGAACATAAAAATTTATAAAGACTGCATCTACTGTGTGTTTATGTAGCAGAATTTTATGGCTTCTGCCTTTATTTCAAAAAGCCAATGCGGTGTGTTTTGGTCTTCATCCACCCTAAATTCTTTTATTTGATATGTCATTTTCTTAACATTATTATAGATTAGCCAGAGATGGCCCAAAGGACTTCTCCTTCAAACAGAAGCATGTTTAAGATGTTCATATTCTTTTCCTTACATAATGACAGCAAGCAGACACTGCAGAATGGATCATGTAGGCATGGAGACACGCCTTACATCCATCTCTAACCCGGCAGTCACACAGAGGTGACAGCTCCTGGAAATCCTCCCTGCCTCTGACCAAACTGTTCATGGCCTCTGCCTGAGTCTGACGACCTGGTGTCTTATTTGCTTTTTCCTATACCGTTTTCTAACCTTCCCATGCAACCCTTAAAGCTTTTTAGGGTCAAGTAAGTACTCTTATTTCTTTGTATAAAATTGCAAATGCTTTTTTTCTTTGTACTCTAAATGACTGAGTTCCCATATGACAATCTTAAAATTTTCCTACTTAAGCCGGGCAGTGATGGTGCACGCCTTTAATCCCAGCACTTGGGAGGCAGAGCCAGGCAGATATCTGAGTTCAAGGCCAGCCTGGTCTACAGAGTGAGTTCCAGGACAGCCAGGGTTACACAGAGAAACCCTGTCTCGAAAAAACAAAAACAAAAACAAAAACAAAACAAAATTTCCTTCTTCTCTTCCTATAAATCTGTAATCGTATGGTACCTTTGGTATTGAAGATTTAGTACAAAGTCTCTTTATTATTTTATATAAGTATTCGTGATAATTTAATCGTTTAGTAAGTGTCTTTAAATCCTCAATCCTCAACCGGTTACATTTGACTTAAAACCACCAAACTTGAACCTAGTTTTAAACTGTAAAAATTTTGTTACATCACAACGAAAAAACGTTAAATTCCATCATAGACAACAGACTCCAGAGTTTCTCCTTGTTGTTTGTGGTTTCAATTAAATAGCATTTTTTTGCAGTCTGAAGATTCAAATCAGGGCCTCAAACAAGCCAGATAAGTATTCTACCACAGGGCCGTGTCCCCAGGCCGAGATCCCAGTTAATGTAACCCAAAGGTTGGGTCCAGTTAAGTCTTAAAGCTCTCTAGCTACAGTGTACTTACATATAATAAATAAAATAAATCTTAAAAAAAAAGTCCCTATTAGTTCAGTTCATGACCATGCTGTTGGAAAGGAAGTGGGTTTCTGACTCTAACACTGCCTAAACCAGTCAGCAGCCTTAACGTTCACATATCCATTCTCTGTTGACCAAGGCAGCGTGAGAGGATGCTAACGCATACCCTTTCCCAACAGCCGCACAGTGGCTTCAAAGGGTACAGCAGGTACCACGAGACACTTAGAGTGCCCACTGTGCCCATGGTAGAACGGAGAGCTCAGAGGAGAAGCAGCAAAGGGTGGCAAGTGCACTGTCAATTTGATTAATAAAGTCCAGGACCAAGGGTCCGCTTTCAAAGGAGAAAAATGTCTACAGATCAGCTGAAGTTAAGGGCTAGCCAACAGCAGCACTATGAGCTGTTTCTTTCTCCTCCTCCTTCCTTTTCTCCCTTCTCTGCCTTCTCCTTCACCCCCTCCTCCCTCTCATTCTCATTCTCCTCCTTCTTCATTATTATTATCATCAACTTACTCTTATTCCCTCTCCTTCTCTTTTCCTTCATTTTGTTTCTTCTTTCCAATCTCCTTTTCTCCTCCTCCTCCTCCTCCTCCTCCTCCTCNTTTTTTTTTTTTTTTTTGCCATCCACATAATGGTGTAATTGGCTATTGACCTTGTTTACTTTGGTTACCACAAAGCACTTTTCAGTTATGAGTTTAAAAACAATCTGTATAATAATATTTAGTTCTCTGATGAGAAAATTGAGGTGCAGAGAGGATTAGCTGCTTACCTAAAATCACACATCAGAAAGGTGGCAGAGCTAGGATTAGAAAGCAGGTTGTTTTAAAAACATTTTTAATAATTATTTGAGAATTTCATACACTGTATTTTGAATATATTCACCCCCTTCCCACCCTCAAATCCCTCCTCACCCAACTTTGAGATTTTTCTTTTTAAGCTGAGTTTGTGTTGGCTAGCTAGACTTAAGAGTGGGGCCTGGTGTAGCCTGTGGTTGATTTACAATTATTAAATTGTATTTACAGCTAATTTGATTTTAAATTATTAAATTATTATTAAAGAAGTGGACTCCCCTCCTAGATGCTCTTGAATGCCAATGTTGGTATCTGCCAGGATTTGGTATGGCTGGAGATTTGGTGGGGTTTATGCAGGTCATTGCGTGGCTGTGAGTTCATGTGTACAACTGCCCTATTGTATCTAGAAAACACCATTTCCTTTATGTCATCCACCACCATGGCTCTTACAGGCTTTCTGCCCCCTCTTCTGCAAAGATCCCACAGCCCTGGCTGGTGTATGTGTGTATGGGTGGGTATAATAGGAATATCTCATTTAGGGCTTAGCATGCCAGTGTCTTGTTCTCAGCATGTTGACCAGTTGAGGGTCTGTGTTCTACCTACTGCAAGAAGAAACTTCTTTGATGAGAGATTAGGAGTGCTGTGGTCTATCGATATAATAAAAAGTTATTAGGAGCCATTTTAACACTATATCCATTTAGCCAAATAATAATGGCTCCAAATAATAATGGCTCTACTCTAGGGCCCTGATCTATATTTAGTCACAGGAAGTAAGTCTTTCTAATCCTCATCTGGATTAATCTTTTTCATATTAGTGACATTTTTGATAATGTGATGAAAACTATAAACCATTTCATATACATACTCATAATATTTTGTATTCTATATCAAGAGACTTTCTCCCACCCCCACTCTAAGACAGTATTTTTGTGTATCCCTGGCTGTCCTGGAACTTGCTCTGTGGACCAGGCTGGCTTCAAACTCACTAAGATGAAAGGTGTGCACCTCCCAGCTTCATGAGTCTCTTAAGCCCATTTGCAGAGGACTTTGAGTTAACCCCAGTGTGTCAGTCATATCATGCTACTTTTCCAGGTCCCTTATTTCAAAGTGGGAAGAGCTCGAGGGGCGGGAGAAGGCTCAGCTGATCGCACTGAGCGCTTAGTAGTGTACAGACATGGCGGTCTTTCTGTTATATTTCTTTTTCTACTTGAGCATCTGGGCTTTTGAGAAAGCCTTCATTTCTAGCTGCAAAGTGAGATTACCAGAGAGCCTCACCTTTCAAGAAGAACTTTGTGCCCTGGGGACTGGGCAGGAGGGAGTGTGAGGCCAGCCAGGCTGACAAGAGAGGCTCCCTCTCGAAACAAAATGCTTAATTAATGACTAAATTTCCCTTGCCCTCTACAAGTCTTTCTTTCTCTACTTAGAGACAGAGGATTAACAGTGAATGAAGAAGGCTAGTCATGCACTGGCTTGCATTCACACTGAGAACTGACACCAGGGCTTTTACTTGTTCATTTATTTTATGTGCATGTGTGTACGGAAGTCAGAGGACCGTATGTGAGTGTAGGTCCTCTTCTTCTAGCATGTGGATGACAGGGCTGGAACTCAGCCTGCCATACTTGGTGGCAAGAGCCTCTACCAGGCGAGCTATCTTACTGCCCACCCCTTTAGTGGAAAACAGAACTCTAGTTTAGAAAATGGAGCTGGAAGAAAACAGGTCAGCAGCTTCTGAAAGAACCTTTACCTAAACACCATGGTGTCTTTCCTTGCTTTTTTTATTTTTTGTTTTTGTTGTGTTTGGTTTTGGTCTTTAGGACAAGGTCTCAATGCATCCCCAGCTGGCTTTGAATTTATTACTTAGCTTTGGATGACCCTGAACTTCTGATCCTACTTCTCCTACCTGCTCCCCAAGTGTTAGGATTAAACACAGGCCCTGCTACCTCCAATTTATGCAAAGCTATGGATGGAGCACAGGAGGCTTCAAAGACAAACATATTACCAGCTGAGCCATGCCCCCAGCCCATGAGGGCTGTGACTACCATGGCAATGGAGGGTACTCTGAGAGCTCGTAGTTGTCTTGTTGAGTGTTCAGTGTATGCTGGGATGTCCCAGCCTGCTTCCTAGATGATGGCTCATTTAATGCAAGCCGCCTCAGAGATTTCAAAAGCACCCTAGAAGCATAAGACTCACGGGTCAATCTCAACAGCTCACAATGGGGATTCTTCAGCCAGTGGGTTGCGACTCCTGGTCTCCTGTCATCCCGAGTGTTAGGTGACCAAGAGCAAGGCTGAATGGAATTGCCTGCATATGCAGACACAGGCCTGGTTCTGGTCTGGTCTCTATTACTTACTAGGAATTAGACACCAAACAGTACAATAACTTCCGTGAGTCTTAATTTCCTTAGTTGTAAATACCTTACTTGGAAGGCTGTTGTTAAAACTGAGAAGGACTATTGTGTAAAACTCTGAAATTTCTCAAAGATCACATAAATCTTAGTAAATATAACTGTGACAATTTCCCAGCCAAAACACTGCTGCCAATCCTGTGACTGTAGTTAATAAGTGAATACGTGGCTACATGTACTAGATTAGAGCCAACTATATATGCTACCAATCATAGTTAGACTCCTATATAATTTACTGATAGATAAAACACAACAAAACACAACAAAATTATCCTTAGCCATGCTTAAATGAAGCAGGCTATTGTTTGTTTGAAATTGTGGTCAATTGAATATGATAAAAATAAACCTGATTTCCCATCAAGATAAAAACAAAAACCACAAAACACTGTGTTCCTGCATCAGTGTGTGCTCACATGGAGATGCCTGTACACCGTACTGGTTGTGTCTAAGTCTTCCTCAGCATTAATGATAATGCAGTTTTTAATGTTAGCACCTAAAACATTATTTCCATATGACAAAGTGCATTGATACCAAATGTTTCTTCTTCCCTTATTTCTCCACAAAAGTTTGGTTTTCCCTCTAAAAAGTGACATTGAGAAATTCCTTTATGGCTTTCTTGTCTTTGTTTTATTTTAGTAAGAATGATGTAGTTTGACGTAGGGAGATAGCTCAGCAGGTAAGAGCTTAGCTATACAAGAATTAAGGACCTAAGTTCAGATTGCCAGAACCCATGTAAGAAGCTAGCTATGCTCATGCGTGTGTGCCTGTAATCTCAGCAGTCTATGTGGGGGTCGGGGTCATTGGAGCTTGCTGGCCCAGCCTAGCTCCAGGTTTATTGGGAGACTCTGCCTCAAGGGGATAAGGCAGAGCATCATAGAGCAGAGCACCAGATATCCTTCCCTGGTCCCTGGTTGTGCTCATGTAACTTTGCATGCACACACACACACACACACACACACACACACACACACACACACACACTCAAAATGGAATGATAAATTTGGACCAGTGTAGTCAACTGGGCTGATAAAGCTTCTTGATGTGTGTTTGGGGAAGGTGTGAATGCATGTGTATGTGCGCATGCCTGCATGGGCTTGTGGGAGGCTAATCTCAGGTGTCCTTACTCAGCTGCTGCACACCTTTAGACAAGGCCTTCCATCGGCTTCAGTCAGTACAGCCTCCTCAGTCCTGGGATCACTAGCCTTCACCACCACACCCGTGATTTTCTGTGGGCTCTGGGGATCGAACTCAAGACCTCCCGCTTCCAAGGCAAATGTTATACTGACTGAATTATCTCTCCAGCTTATTTTTCCCTTCCTTTTCCTCCCTCTTGCCTCTTTTTTGTCCTTCCTTCTTTCCCTCACCCCTCTATACCATCCTGCCCCCTTTTTTACTTTTTTCCCTAGATACTGAGGATTGAATTTGGAGCCTTGTTCATGCCAAACAAGGGCTGAATTAACTGAGCTATGGGCCCAGCACCAGGAAACTTCTCTGATTCCAGAATCTCTAATGAAGTATTACTGTGTTGCATTACTAATAGCCCAAGCTGAGAAAACCACAAATGGAAGAAAAAAAAAAGAGAGAGAGAGTTTGATTATTATCTTTTTCTCAGCTGTCTAACAATCTGGCAATGAAAACCTCATTTGATGGAGAAAGGCTTCATATCTGCAAACAGATCAGACTTGGGAAACACTGCAACAGACAACCCAGCTCCCACCCCACGCTTTGTGTAGGTCAAAAAATTACATTAACTGTTAGCTGGTTTGCACGATTCTCAAGACTATCTTTTAGGCTGGCTGCTACATGAGAAAATACGGTATGTTGCTGCTTCCTCCATTTTGATATACTCAAAGCTGGTAAGTAGAAAACACAAGCTTCCTAATTCCCACAAATCCATTCTGCGAGCTGAATAATTTATTACCCTTTCAGGAAAAAGGATGACCCTGCTTTCAGGGTTCCAGCTTCTACTTTCTGCTCCCTCCCATGATCCTCTCCTCTACTTCATCTTCCGGGGAGCTGCGGCAGAAGACTCAGCTTTCTTGGCATGCCCCCGTTTATTTGTGGGCGTGTGGACTGGTATCTAGGAAACTTTCCAAGGAGCACAGTCAGGCACGGTATGGAAACCACATGCATACGCCACACCCTGCTCCCGCACCGCAGCGTCTCTGGTGAAGTTTCTGTTGACTAAATCCCTTCTGTATCTCCTGGCTGTCCTCTAGATGTGGGCTGATTGCTTTTTGTTGTTCGTGGTGTTTGTGTTGATTTTTACATACTTTTATGTAACACATAAAACACACTTTTATGTAACACATGAAATATCTATGTCTATCTCACCATCCGGACCAGTAGGGTAGCCTCTGGTCACATGCAATTATTTGAATTTAAATTAACTAAAGTGAACTTAAATTAACAAAAAGTCAGTTACATGCTCATACACAGTTTAAGGGTAGAGCAGGTCGGTCTGGACTGGAAAGCCCAGAGAACAGCTTCTGCCCAGGGGAGGAGCCTCGCTGTGTAGAGCAGGTCAACTTACCTTCTCTCCATAGCTCTACTGTATCATACAGGGTCTTTGCTCTTACTCTAAGTGCTCCATTGTATTCTACTGCCTGGATGGTCCTTAATTCACTTATCTACTGATAAATATATAGGTTGCTTCTACTTTCTCTGTTATAAAAACAATTTGACTCTTTTTTGCATAGTTGCCTTCGTACACTTTTCTAAATGTTGAAAATTGGAATTGGTTTAAATTGTCCAATTTTGGTTCATATTTCCAAGCTACCCTTTAGCAACTGTATCAAATGACTGTAATTCCTTTGGCCTGCTGTGAGTCACTGAACTTTTCCATTTAAACTAGAGCCATCAGAATACTTACCATTACCCTTACAGGGTAATCAAGAGATACAAGTAATATAAACATACTAATACTTTAAAAATAAAAATAAAAACACTAAGGCCATGTATGGTATTTATATTAATTTGTATGATAGTTGTAAGGACAGGGTGGGAACCATGAGTATGTTGTTATCTTGTTTAACACAAAAGAAAGAATGGTTGTGGAGATCCGGGTAAGATTTCGGCCCAGAAGACTTCCTTATGGGGCAGAGCCTGTGGCTACAGAATCATTGTCATTGTAGGCATAGGCATTTGCTAATAGGAAGGCAGAACTCTCCAAGGACACTGAGAGAAGTGAGGTGACTTTGGTTTTGGTGTTAGAATGGAGAGAATGGGGTGACAGACCATCCAACTATTCTTTCTATATACAACACAAGACTCCAGAGACATGAAAGGAACTAGTGAGTCTCATTCCTAGCAGGTGGTGGAACCCATCACCCCAACTTCTTACTGTCTACTCGGGGTCCCCTTTAGGGTCCCCCTCCCTACCCCCATTTTGAAGGGTGCAGTCAGGAGACGATTTTACTGTCTTGAACGTGAAAGTAACGCTGGTGTTTGGTAACTGACATTTACTTAGTCTGTTCTTGAAATGAATACTTAATGAAGGCTAGCGGGGGGCACGTGGAAGTCGGACCTCACAATGCTTCCTAGTCACTTGAAATGGCTGCAGGAATCCTAGAACTGTCCATGCTGACTCTGGGCCAAACGACAAATCGCATCTGCTCCTTACCAATGGCAGCCACGCCATGTCACCTTCCCTAGGAACACGGTTCGGTGATGCCCTGAGATGTTCTGTTTTTAATTCACCTCTAAATTTTAGTTCCCTTTAAAAATAGGAAATCAAATGAATAGGCAGCCTTAAGTTATGCAGGAGATTAGGAGTAGCCTGTAAAACCAGCCAGATGTCCAGGCCCTCCAGGCTTTGTCTGAAATGGCCTCAGAATCCCTTCCTGAGAAGCTGTAGCTGCTAAACTTCTTCACATTCCCGCTTTTCATTGAAATGTTTGGCTTTAAAATTATTTTCTATTTGTTCTGTGAGAATTTCACACATACACAGAACATATTTGATATTCTCATTTCCTACCCCTCCCCTTACCTCCCTCCAGACAGATCTATCCTCACTCCTCCCCCCACTCTAGCTTGTGTCTTTTTTTTTTTTTTTAAATAACCTTGGTCTAATTTGTGCTGCCCATATACTCATGGTGTGGAGCCTTCCACTGATGTGTAGTTGACCAACCAGGAGCCAAAGCCTTTAAGAAAACTTAGTCTCTTACCCACAGAAACCCTCATATGTCAACAGTACTTCAGCTAGAGGTGTGGACCACACTCTGTACATCTCCAGGGATTGACTTAACTGGAGGGGCAAAGGATGAAGAAATCACAAACACACAGACACTTAGGCAGAGAAAACCTGGGATGGGGTGGTCTGTGCTCTCTGATGTAGAAGCTGCAGCATTGTGGGGGCTCAGCATGGTTATTTATATAAGGAAGGCAGGCATTAAATAGAGAGGCAGGGTGATTGCACATGGCTGAACAAGGAGGCAAGTTTGGCTACTCTTGGTAGAAACAGTTTCTGTAGTAGAGCAGTCATAAGGTCATAGTCATAGGAGTGGGGAGCTACAGGTGGGCATTGTCGGTATATATTATCAACAACCACACTGTGACCAGAGGAATGTTCTGTTATCTGGCTGAACCTTGCCCAGGGAAGGCTTTGCCACTCCCAAGGGTCCTTTGGGGCTCCTTGACACGGCTGTGGCCATGTCAACAATGCACATTCACTCAGATGGGGGACTGTGAGTCCCTTCCAACTCTGTGCTGGAATGCTGACTGGCTTGATCTTATGCAGGTCTCATGCAGGCAGTCACTGCTACTGTGAACTCACGAGTGCAACGGTCTGGTCATGTTCAGTAGACATGATTTCACTGCAGTCTTCCTTGACGGCTGGCTCTTTTCTTCATCACTTCCACGGTGGTCCCTGATGTCCCACATGTGACTGGGCATGACATAGACATCTGTTCTTTGCACTTTACTAGCTGAGAATTGTTTTACAGGTTCACGAGCTGCTAGAAATTGATCTTCCAATCTTAATTATTCATTTATTTAGCATCCAGATCTCCTAAGTTGTAGCTGAGCTCTTAACCCTGGAGCTGTCAGAGTACCTCCAGTGAATCCTGTGCTGAAATCAAAGCGAGAGTGCTTGGTTTTTGCAGGAAACCAAAGGCTTCTGAGGCTTCTCTATGGAGAGCAGCTTGTTCTATGACTCTTGCAGTGGAAGGCTTTGCATGCACAGCAGTACTTGGTCTTAAACTTGCTAATATTTTCAACTATAAAGCAGTAGAAAGTGAGGTAACAGACTGCTTTGTTCCGCCAGACCAAGGTGAAAATATGTCACAGTAGAATATTAATTTTTATATAAAGTAAAAAAGATGAAAAAATTGGGGGGGGCATTTAATTTGATAAATTGCTCATTATTTCAGATTTATCTTTTTTTATACAGTTTTAGAAACACACACTTAGAGTTGGTTTGATGGCTCAGTGAGCAAAGGCAGTGACTGCCAAGCCTGAAGCGGGAGAAGGAGAGAGCAAACCCCCACAGGGTTTCCTCTGCCATAGGTGTGTGGCACAATCAACACACACACACACACACACACACACACACACACACACACACGCAAGAGAGGGAGTTTGAAAATCTGAATAGTTATAAAATTGGAATGGCTAGTTATTTTCCCAATATCAGTGCTTCCTTTGTGTTCAATTGTTTTCTTCTATTCATTTTAAAATAGAGTGTTTTCTAGAACATTCATCCGTTCACTGTATAGTTTGATGGTTTGGAGGGAAGGCTGTACTGAGATACAGTCTGTGCTTTTACCCAATAGCCATCCAGCATAGCTTGTTCCCAAACCCTAAAATTCCCTCTTGAACTTAATTAGAAAATTAGTTTACCTGCCTTCTTCATCATTTCTCTTTCTCTCTCTCTCTCTCTCTCTCTTAAGCAAAACTAATTCACTTCAAAATGTTTTTCTTTTGGGATGTTGACCCAGGAGGGGGATACAATAAAACCTTATGGTCTTTGCCACTTTTATCTCCTTTGATCTACTCTGATTTATCGCTTCTGCTCTATTTTCAAGTTGTATAGCACTTGCAACCTGTCCCAAGATCACTTTTAAAATGTATACAAGCAAACCCCAAACAAATGGCCCTGTTGATCTTCTGTCTGCTGATAGCAAATGGGTTTGTGGGGAAGGTCACTGACTTCAGAGAGCCTCCTTGGTAAGAGGGGGTGACGAAAGAAGGGTTGCTGTGGTCGTTATATTTACTTAGATTTTTTTTCCTGGTTTTTATTTTTGTTTTATGGGACAGATACACATGGAGAAGGGGCAGATCCATGTGCATTTCAGAATCACAGAAATCACTAAGATTTGATAAATGCACGTGTGTACTTAGTGATAAATGCAGGTTTCTATCAGTAGTCCATGGCAATCTGCCTGAATATGATTCTGGTACCTTCCATGAAAAGACCACATTCGACCTAGTTTAATTTTAATGCTGACTGGTCCTACAGTGATTTAAATATTATTAGTACTATCTTATTTATTTAGCAAAAATTCCAAAGAAGATTTAAGAAAGAAATAAGTAAAAATATTGTCATTATGCCACAGAGAAATGTAGTTCAATTATAACTTCAAAAAACAAATGAAATAGAAATCATAGAGGATGCATCCGCCACTATCATCATCATCGTCGTCGTCATCACCACCACCACCACCACCATCATCATCATCATCATCATCATCATCATCATCATCATCATCATCGTCTGATTTCCAACAAAGGTGACAGAAACATGTTGGAGAAAAGAGGATCTTTGCCTGAGGGGATGCTGGGAACCCTGAAACTTCACAGGAGAAGCCAAACTCATGCCCCACTTCACACTCTGGGAAAAAATAACTCAATAGGAGCCCAAACCTTGATAAGGCATAACTTTTCACGTTAGAGAAAACACTTGAAGATACAGGTGCAAGCAAGACCTTTCTGATACCTCAGGAGATAGTGGAGAACTGACAAGCAGGATTGCATCAAGCTTCAGCCATTGAAGGAAACAGCAAAGCGAAGGGCACACTCCCAAGAGACTATTCATTCGATGAGATAAGCGTCCAGAATACCTCACTGGGAATGACATCATGGGCTCTACTACCCTCTGGAACTGTGAGCCTCAAATGAAATGCTTTCTTTTATAAATTTCCTTGGATATGGGGTCTCTTCACAGCAGAAATGTAAGATGGATGTGTGACATCCTGTGAGACTCATGTCAGCTAAGGTAATATTTCAAAAACGCTCTTTGTCTGATGGCTGGAACAAACGCCTATCTCAAATTAGGTGCTTTAATTTATCCGTGGGTGGAAAACAGGACTGGTCTTGACCAGCACTGGAGAATTGGATCATGTCCATAGACCTCAAAAATAACTCTTAATGGACTCCCAACCTCTTTGATGCTAATAATTATAAACATTTTAATCAAATAATTATCTTACCCAAGAGAGGGATATAACATGTACTAATAAAAATAATTGAATATAAAAATAATGAATGATATTCAATTTGCGATACTCAAATAAGTAATAGCTTTCAAACTACTTTTAGAAGTTTTAAACGCCTAATGAAAACTGCTTATTTATCCTTGATATGGTTTCACAGGTTGACTTTTTCTTGTTTCCTGGACCTATGTCATGGTTGAAGTAATTAATACTTCTTATGTTGGTCAGGGAACTCTGAGCTGCATTATATTTTTCATAGATTAAATGGAAAAATAGAATATTTTTCAAATTAATTTAGTTTACTCATGAGGCACAGTCTTTTAAACCAATTGTTTTATTGGAGGAAAAGTTTGACCATAGTGCGAAAGATAGCCATGACGTTCCTCCACGAACACCAGATTGGAGAACCACTGAGAGAGCGTAGTTAACAGAATATTATCACTCAAGCGTAGCTCAGGAAATGCTGTCTAGAAAGGGTGGGCCTCAATACAGTTCTGGGATAGAAGGGCATTGAGCTCTGCTGGCAATGCCATTTTCACTAGTGTCGAGGTAGGCTGTGGGGGCTTCAACTCCTACCATAACTATTCCACAGAATAACCTAGCTGGCTCTGCCATGGAGGGGTAGCTCACAATCAACTCTTTTTGAGTAGCTGGAAGTTCTTAATATGGTAAATCTGATGGAAGCATTTCCCTGGGAAGTGTAGTCTGCAAGGCTCTGCAATAGGTAGAACTTAGACAACCCTCGAGCTTTCTGTGAATTTAGGACCAGCCTCAGGACTTCCACACAGTGTGGGAGAGGAAGTAGACTCATGCTGACAAATGCCTGTGTGGTGAGCACACTGGACCTGCTTCAAGGCTAACAGACACCTGTGGACACTGCACACACAGGGTCCGTGGTCTCTGTACCACATACCTTTCGTGTGTTGTAATGACAACATGTCTGAAGTGTTTCTTTCCGTCAACATTTTCAGTTTTTGTTCAGAGGTCACATGCTCTAATGATACAGCTAGGATTCAACTCTCATCATCCCAAACAGAGAACATAAGCATCTCTTCATTTGCTGCTGGAGACTTCTTGAGACTCCTTCCCAACCTAGCAGATCTGACCTGGTCATCTCAGCAGCTTGGTTACTTACTTATTTGTCATTCAGGGATGCCATCAGCTTGGCTATGGTTATCTTCTAGTGACCAAAAGTTACATTTCACTTTATCTGCCTGGTTGAGAATTCATTGTTGTGAATGAAAATCATTGAAAATAACTGTAAGTATATAAAATTAACTTGCTCAGGATGACATTTTAAAAGCCACTAAAGTAGTATTATTGCTCAGAAATGTTCATCCCCTGTCCCACTCTTTTCCTGGTGGTGTGACCAATCCCAGTGCTTGTACTCTTTAGGCAAGCACTCTACCACTGGACTATATTCCCATCCCGTGTGTATCCCTCTCTCCCTCCCTTCCTTCCTCTTTCCCTCTCTTCCTCCCTCTTTTCTTCCCTCCTTCTCTCCTTTTCTTCCTTCCCTCCCTCCTTTCCTTCTTCCTCTTCCTTTCCCCTGTACCCTCAAAAAAATAAAAATAAAAAATAAAATAAAAAGGAAAGAACCAGCAGGAGCCAGACATGGTGTCCCATGTTGTAATTCCAGCACCAAGGGAGAAGGAGCAGGTGAACCTTTATGAGTTCAAGACCAGCCTGGTTTGTATAGCAAGGGGATTCCACACTAAAACATGCTACACAGTGAGACAAGATAGAGATAGATACATAGATAGACAGACAGACAGACAGATAGACAGACAGACAGAAGATAGATAGATGGATAGATAGATAGAAGATAGATGAATAGATAGATAGATAGCAGATGGATGGATGGATGGATGGATGGATGGATAGATAGATAGACATAGACAGACAAATAGATAGGTAGGTAGGTAGATAGATTAAATAAAAGTAATTAAGGCTGGGAGATGGCTCAGTGATAAAGATAATCTGCAGGCAAGCCTGATCATCTGAATTTGAGTCCTGAGTACCATATAGTGAAAGGAAAGAATTGCCTCCCACAAGCTGTCCTGACTTCTAAACATACTGTGATGTGCAAACGCACACAGACAGGCACGCACCAGAGTGCGCAAATACACCGCCCCTTAAAAATAAATAAAACTAAATGTAGAGGGAAAAATTATCTTAAAAAGATGGTGGCTCAGGTTAAGACATGATCTGTGGGTGCTCACAGGAACTCAGAGCTGTAACGCTACCTTGCTGTAAACTTAAAGAAACTTCAATTTTTGGTGCATTGGTCTCTTTTTCAGTAAACAAGGATAAATCTGACTGTAAAATTCTCAGACAGGAACAATGTTAGTACTGTCTACAGAAGACATCAACATGGACTGCTGCTGCTATACTTTCTTCATGTATTATTTTCTAGAGAACTTATTTCTATCATTTAAGCTATGTGTATGTGTGCACGGGCGAGGGGGAAGGGAGTCAAATGCACATGAGTATAGGTGTGCACAGAGGCCAGAGGCATCCAATCCCTGAGAGTTAGAGTTACAGGCAGTTGTGAGCTGCCTGACATGTGTGCTGACAACCAAACTTGGGTCCTCTGGAAGAGCAATACATGATCTTAGCTATTAACCTACCTTTCAAGCCCCTTTCATGTTATTTTCTGAGGAAAGCTTTTAAAAATATTATTCCTAATTGCAAATGCTTTAAAAAGTGTTATTAGTAACCACAATAATAGTAAAGAAAATGGGCAAGAGAAGATATTAATTACCAGACAAAATTATATTTTAGAAAGAGAAGCAGCCTACTAATGTATTTGCAGATAAAGAAGGTATACCAGAAAGATATGCCCACAACCATGGAGATGATACGCAATTCTCCTGATGAAGACAAAGCTACTAAGAAAATGGTTTAAATTATGATATGCCAACAGGAGTCGGAATTGGAAACATCCAGGCTGAGAAGACAGCTCAACGGGTAAACTGCTTGCTGGGCAAAGTGTGAGGGACCCAATTTCAGACCCTTAGCATCTGAAGAAAGCCAAGCACAGGCCCAGCACATAAACCAGAGGCAGGATAACCCCAGGGGCCTCACTGGTCAGCTGACGATCAGTGAACTGTGGGATCAATAAAAGAGCCTCAGAAAATAAGGTAGAAAATGATAGAGGGAAGATACCCAGGGCCATGCACGTGCACACAGATGTACACACATACTTGAATTTAGACAACTCAAGTTTCCTTAATAAAGAGAAGGGAGATCTTTAAAATCAGGTGGGGAAAAAAAATAACCTTTGAAAATTAGAAGTAAGCTAGGTGTGGCGGTGTGTGCCTTTAATTCCAGCACCCCAAAGGCAGAATCAGACAAGTTTCTAAATTCAATGTTTGCTAGGTCTACACAAGTTCCAGACCAGCTGGGGCTGTATAATCAGACTGTATCTGAAAAAGAAAAAGAAGAAAAAGTAAAAGAAAGAAGGGAAGAGAAAGGAATGAAGGAAGGTAGGGAGAAAGAATGAAAATTTTAGGAAAGGAGCCTAAATTAGAAGGAAAGAACAAGTGCACACAAGCCCAGCAGGGGGTGACTTAGGGACAGTGACTGACAGACACGGAACAGCTCCAACCTGGAGACCACCCAAATACCCATCCACTGGTAAACACACACACACAGAGAGAGAGAGAGAGAGAGAGAGAGAGAGAGAGAGAGAGAGAGAGAGAGAGACAGAGACAGAGAGATGGGGAGAGGGAGGGGGAGAGGAGGGGAGGGAGAGGGAGAGGGGGAAAATGTCTCCCAAAAAGAGGACAAGAGAACATAACAAATGAACTACTTATGTATACAGTCACATTGATACATCCCAAAGCATTATGTTGCACGAATTACATAAAGCACAATAAAAACTGCATGCTGTGTGACTCCATTTAAATGGCATTCTAAAAATGGCAAATATCTAGGGGCTGAAAACTGTGGTGTGTATCTCGGTCTTACTGCTGTTTATCTTCAATAACGGTTGCCAAACTCTACACTTAAGAAGATAAATTATATTGCATGTAAATCATATCTTAGTTTTAAAAAACAGATTTAAGAGGATTTGTGAAAAAGTGATCACCACAGGCGTAAGGCCAGGAAGTTTGAACTTGTGCGTCTCAGGCACCTTGGAGAAGAAGCTGTGGCAGTGTGGTCACGAGCAGGGAGTCTCTCAGCCTCATGAAAGTTCCTCAAATCAGGCTGTAAGTGATTTAAAGGCAAGCCAGTGATTCAGCTGCTCTGGAGAGGGGACCACAGTCACACTTGAAGGAAATTAGGGTATGTTGTTCCCATGAGAGGTTCTGGTGGGGGTCTTTTGTAATCAGAATGACTAAAGAAACAGCCACATCCATGGAGCATGAAGCTGGCAGTGAATTCTTCTTGCTAATAAAATCACGGACATGAAGACATCATAGGCAACCCTCTTGCCAAAACCACACACCACCGTATATCAATCATTCTGAGAAGGGTGGGGAGAGAGGAATGAAGAAAAAGAAGCCTTACCACGAGAGCAAGCCTCCAGATCTGCCAGTTTTCAGGAGAGGGGATTGTGCTAAACAATTCGAGTATAGTAAGAAAAGAAAATGGAGTCGGGGAAACTCTGCAGGGCAAACAAGCCTGTTCCTCTAGCAAAACTCCAGGAAAGAGAATTCAGGGAGAGAGCAAAAGTGACGATAGAGATAATATGAAACGTATTACCACTCAGTGGCTGTACCCTTTTTGGGGTAATGATTAAAAATATAAGGCATAAGAACATGACAGTTGAGAGTGCAGGCAGTAATTTATATTTTAACATTAAAGAGTTAACTTTAAATGGAATCTACAGTGGCATTGTGGTTATAGTTACATAGCAGGACCCTTGCATTTTAGCTGTCTGTACTGCAATCCCTCTCTGTACCCGCTTTGCCAACCAGAAGGCTTAATTATAATTGGGGGAACTCAGATAAAGAGGGACTGGCTGAAGACCCCATCTGATTGGCTCAGTGATGGATTCATGGGCGCTTATCATTCTTTCTTACCCCACTTTTATCTCTTTAAAAATTTCCAGAATGAAACCGTTTTTTTTTTTTCTTTAAATAGCATTCATATAAGACTTCTCACAAACCTGTGACAAAAATGTTTCCATCCACATAGACAGGAAGTGGCACTGTAGAGGTGAGTATTTGCCCCAGAGCATGTATATAGGGAGGGCCTTAAGCGTGGAGGCCCATCCTCGGACACCCTGTCTTATCGCTGCTTGTTTGGCCGAGTTATCTTCAAATCAGAGATGGGCGTTTCATGGGTTGGCTTTCTCTTCCCAATGCTCTGACAGCCAGCTGTGAGCCCTGAGATAGTGATGCTCCTTTCAACCAGAGCCCTCCTCGGCTCACATCACTCAACTCTCCCATCTGTCACCACAGACAAAAATGCCCCGCTTTTATTTGCTTCTGTTTCCCCCTTTCATTTTTTTACTTTCTTCTTTCTGTCCTGCTGCCGTGTCTCCCTGATTCTCTTCCTTCACTCCACCAAGTGACTTGTCGCCTGCTGGCTGTGCTCTAGACCCCATCCCTCTGCCCCTCTCACACTGGTGATGACCTCTCTACCTCTCCAAGCACTGGATTTGGCAAAGGAACTTTGCACTGGGCGTGTGCAGAGCAGGAGCCTGATAAGAACACTCATAATTACACACTTGTTGTTGGGGGACGATGCTGGCATCTTGAATGCTAAGGACATCGAGAAGAACTGACAATCGGAAAGGCTAGTTTTATACCCCAAATATTCCATCCTCTATACTCCCGGAGGAGCGCTAATCCTCGTCCCTATATGCCTTGCTTCCTACCCAGGAAATGAGTACACTGAAGCCTTCAGAGACAACACTTAGAGCTTTCAAGGCACACGGTATTAGACCGGAAGTTCCTTGTGGGCAGGGACCTTGCTGATCCAAGTTTAGGCCTCCGAGTGTAGATATGGCGCGGCTGCAAGCTTTTACAGGATGTTAAAACTTTCACTGCGGTCCAGTGGATGACGGTCTTTGCTGGCTCCCCCAGCTGCAATGCCACATGAGAGAGTGTGGTCTGAAGCAGTGATTTGTCACTTTTGGTGTACTTTGCTGTCTTCCTGCTTCTGAACATTGTCTTTCTCAAGTACCTCCTGTAGACACTCATGTTGCTTCCTCCGTATCAAAGTCCTACCATCAACAGGACAACCTTGAAAGACTCGCCAGTCTCCCAGTGCCCTGCACGGCAGTTGGGCAAAACCCTTTGCTGAAAAATTTTCACATTGTTTTCATCGGCATTAATATTTCTAGATATCCATCGCGGACCATTAGTAGTAAATAGCTCTTCATAAAATAGGAGTGGGGGTCCTCTTGCTCCTGCTCTTGCCTTCCTGTTCCCACTCTCTCCATTTCCTTCACCCCCTCTCTCCATGAGCTCATGGTCTCTCTCTCTCTCTCTCTCGCTCTCTCTCTCTCTCTCTGCCATTCTCTGCCTCTACAAGCCTCTCAAATCCCCTCCCCATGCCCTAGGAGAAGGAGGGCTGGCTCACATAAATAAAAAAAAGAGAGAAAATGATGGGAATGGGGGAAAGGAGATGGATTGTCTTGCAAGCCTTATGACCAGAGTTCCATTCCCAGAACCCAAGTCAGAAAAGGTGAATATGGTGCTGTGCCCCTGATGAGAAGCAGGGACAGGAAGAATGGGTAAGAACTCATGTATACAAAGTATCAAGAAAGACTCTGATTCAAAGCCCAAACAACTCACGACAACAGGGGAACAGGGTAGAGTGAGAGAACTAACCCCCCCAAAGTCCTCTGATCGCACACATGCTGTGGCATGTACTTACATGAATGTGCGCGCACACACACACACACACATACACACAGTGTAAAACTGCTTTCAACCCTGTGGTGATGTTACTGGTAGACTTATTAAGTAGGCATTCCACTAGCATGTTCGCTGATCCTCCTCTGTTTTGTTAATCCTCCCTGACTCACGGGTTTTACTGCGAGAACTAATGCAATTTCGGGAAACTGCTTTACTCTTTTGTCACGAGATCTTGTGCCAGGAAATCATTTCTAGGCATTGTCTGATAAAGTTCATCAGCTTGCTATGAAGTAGCCCCTGAAAGCAGCAGAGGGTTTTGTGTTGCTCCCAATCTCTAAAGGTGAGTTTTAAAACCTTCTTTGTATGACTGCGCTGAACGGACTTTGTGACCAATAATATTATCCAATTAATTTATGAAGAATTAAAAGCATGCACGAACACATTAAAAACATTAATAGATAATGTGATGTTTAAATTTCCAATAGATTAATGGCGTTCTGCAGTAATAAGCCTTTAAAACATGTCCAAACGTCTAATATAAACCCAAGATCATTTGGATCTCTATCTATAATAGTGTGGCAAGATATAGTTACTCCCAGTAAAGGAAGCAGCTGGACAATTGGCATTTACTTGTTCTGCAGCGCCATCTAGTGTTCATGAAGAAATGCGCTTTTTTTTTTTTTTTTTTTTTTTTTTGAGACAGGATTTCTCTGTGTAGCCCTGGCTGTCCTGGAACTCACTCTGTAGCCTCAGAAGCCTCATCTTCCTCTGCCTTACCTTGCTGCTAAGAGTATCTACACAGATTGCTACCTCTACCAGCAGCCAATGCTGCTTAGAGATGCTTCCAGTTTACATAACTTTATATGAATTTCCACGGTGAAGGATCATGCATTCAATCAACTAATGAGAAGAATTGGTGTATGTATCAGTATGCGTATGTGATGTATTTTATTTCAAGACTACTATCTTTATTTCCCAATAAAATAGCCCAAAGATGCTGGGATTTACTGATTTACTTTAAATTTAATTGCCCTTACAACAAACATCGTTAAATGGAAAAACATTAATTTTCCCAATTATTATTATAACATTTACTATATAATATAACATATACTTCAGTACAAATGTCCTACTAGGTTCAGGGACTTTCTTACATAATATTGCTTCCTTTATGCAACTTCCAAAAGATTCTTTATTGCTAGAAAAAGTCACAAAGCATCATCGGGACCCTGACATTCAGAGCTTTGCTGCCCTAAGAGTGGTTCCTGCACTAGACGCTTAGGCAGCCCCTTGGCAGATGTTAGGGTTGCAGAATGTCTGCACCCCACCCTACCTTCCAAACCACACTTCTCACTTATGATATTCCAGGGTTTCAGATGTACATAAAATTTGAGGGGAATCTGTTTTAGAAATGTCTTCCCCTCATGTGCTCATTGGACAGTAGTCACCCAAGACTGAAGACTTTCATTACAATTTCATATTTATGATATTTTATTCTTGGAGAAAGTTACATAACTCTCCTGTCTGACTCGTGGCTTATTTCAGTGTATCCTGGTTGTTGCCGAGACTCACAGAGCAGCTGAACAAAAAGAGTACATTCCTTCCCTGTCTAATCTGTCTTCTTCATCTCTGTAGAACCAGAAGCTGAGAGGAATTGCTGACTGTGAAATTTAGGGCATGCATTCACTACCAAAAATATTTAAGTCTGCTGTGACAGAATCATGATTTGAAACCACAGTAGGAGGCGAGGCTTAAATCCTCACAGTTGAAGCTCAAAGGAACATTTAAAAGTAAAAGGAGAGGTTTTAAATCATGGCTTTCCTTGGGCCTTAATATTCTCTCTCTCTCTCTCTCTCTCTCTCTCTCTCTCTCTCTCTCTCTCTCTCTCACACACACACACACACACACACACACACACACACACACACAAACTTTTAAACCTAGCAAGCTTACTATGAAAATCAGAGTATTTACAGCCATTTGCTTCTTTTTTGGCTAATGTTCACTTGGTTCATAATCTAATACCATTCCAAATTCACTCAAATTCCCTGAGACAGTTATCTAACCATTTCAGATAACAGAATAGACTTCAAAGTGCAAGAAAATCTCTTTACAGACTGAGGCTAGTTTGGAAAGTATTTTAAGCGCACAATTATGATAAGCCAGGTTCTTAGATATTACAAAATTCTCCCCCTTTAAAAAATCTGGGCTAATAGCTATTAAACATTTCAAATTAAAACTCAAAGTAATATATTGTTGGTTCTTTTAAACATTTCAGAATTTAAAAGTAATAAATGGATTGGGCCATAGTCATGAAAATTATCACTGCAATTAACACATAGTTCCACAAGCTAGGCTAATCCCATTATCTCTGTGGTCCTAATTATCCGAGGGCTTATAGAAAGCAGAAGTTATTTGACCTGTGACTGGCCCTGCAGCCCGCTGGTGAGGGTATACACTGCAGCTTAACTCAGACGTCATAAACTGCAGATTATCATGCAGAACCTTTCCCGGGTTGTCTTACACGTCAACAGAGAATTCCAAGGTCATGGCTAGGAGCTAGGACTGATTCACATCCCTGTGCCTCTCGTCTTCTGAATATATTCTACCTTCCTTTGCTTTTCCAGTAAATCCTTTCAGCATCCACTGGCTTAATTGGGTTAAATGGAGTCTGTGCCTCCCACTAGAGCAAATGTGTTGATTGAATAATTAGTGTTAATTGACACAGGCACCTCTGTCCAAGGTATAAAGTGTCTTCAGAGTTTATTTCATTATCCGCCTCTTTCCTCTCCATTTTATAGGATCCTACTGACATTGCTACCCGACTGGATTGACTAGAGTCAAAGCACTGGGCATGCTGTTGCAGGACTCTGTTTGGAAGCACAGTCATTGCAGAGTGTTAGGAATCCGGGGTTATGACCTGGGCTAAGAAATAATGAGCTCTAACTTGAAAAATGAGCCTTCAATGTATAAAGCTTAGTAAACTTTGTTCTTACAAGAAATGTGACGTTTGGTGTGTTTGTCACAGGTCCCTAGGCAGGTCCTGGGCCTGGGGTTCTGACTTCTGCATTCTGAAGGTTTTTGGGGGGGATGAGAAAATTTCTCTGGGGGTCCAGAAACCAGATCAATCTGACAGAGGAGCCAAATTATCTTCGAGCAGGGCATCTACCGTAGAGGTGCGGTCTCTTAATCAGGAGCTCTGAGGTGTCTCCCTCCAGCTTTGGGTCCTCTCCAGAGAGCAGCCAGGAGGTGTGGAAAGCTCCCAGGGAAGACGTGGCCTTGGTGGGACAATCCCCAGGACGGGCTCATCTGAGAGCCCCGGAGTAGCAGCTTGGGGAGTAAGACCCTGAGCAGACAGGCAGGCCGCAAGGAGGAGAGATACACTAGCATTTCCTACAAGTGCCTTCTCTGTGACTGTTGTTATTAAAAGGGCTTGTTGTATGAGGGGGAAAAAAGGCCTTTAGCTATGGAACCATGGAACTTGATTCAGAAGAGGCTGGTGTGACAGCAGACTGATCTCTGTAATGCAAATGGCAGCTCTTCCGCTGAGAGCCATTGTGTCGACCGCCTGAGAACGTGGCAGTGACTTGGCAGGGAGATGGCAGAAAGGTTCTCTGGACCAACTGTCTCCTGCAGCTGTGAAAGACTCACAGCCTGACTGCCAAATGGTGGGCTCTTTTGTGCTCCAGCTGAGATTCGTTCACTCCTATGGCAACTTGAGGTTCAGCGTTCAGGGATATTGGTCTGGTCTGGTCTGGACCATCGCCATCTCTTAGCAACCGAGGGAGACAGAAATTACCAGCTGGGTAATTTGATACTGGGAACCTGAAGGTCGTGAAAATGGGATATAATGGCTGTTTGTGTTGAAGGGGGAGAAGGAGGGGGGGATGATGTAATCCTGATGCATAGAAATGTTTGGAATGCCACAGAGATTACAAAGGAAAATCCAGTTCAAACTGGACTGTCTCACTCAGAGCGATTCAAGTTGGGCCAAGGAGCTCCTTTAAGCATGTATATTTTTGCTCAAATAAAAACCCCTATGGGGTTTTGGAACTGCAGTATAGAAAATAGTTTACTCTGAATTATTTTTCTCTGAGGTTGACCCGTAGCTTTATTTACATCGAGTTTTGAAACAGTGATGTCTGAGTAACATAAATAACAGGTTAGGGCTATATTGCTCTGACTTTTGAAGGCATTGGGTGCAGGGATCAGGGATGAGAATTGGGCTGGGGAGAATGGGCAAGGATAGATCTAGGAGACAAGGCGCTGCGGATCTGCTTCCTGGATGCTCACACTGGCTCCAGCCCACAAGCGCACCAGCTCGTCAAGTAACTGCATGTTGGGAAACTAGAAACTGCAAAGTAGAAGCCAAAGGAAATTCTTGATAACAAGTTGTTTTCTTTTTCCCCTGGGCCCAGTGAAGGGGCCATCTGTTTTTCAAACTAGAAAAGCCAGAAGATACAGTGTTTGTTCCTGGAACGAGTCAAATTGTCATAATCTAATCAAAATTCCAAAGGAGGAAGGGAGAAAGGAAGAGAGGGTTGGGGAAGCCGCGCGTGGCAGTTCCCTTGCTCTCTGAATTCCTGTAGATTCATCCAGCTGTTTAGCAAGCCAGCCTGGACAAGATGCATTTGAAGGGAGTGTGAATTACAGCGATGAGGGCTGAAAAATCCAGGGTTTCGCATGACAGGTAGCAGCCTGGTCTTGTTTTCAGGAAAGCTTGTTCACCTGCTACGCACATGGTTCTCATGCTGGCACAGTGGGCAGAGTGCCCTGCTTTCCCTGTCTTGGTTAGTGGTTAGACTTCTTTGGCACACTCTTCTACAGTTGGGTCATGGATCTAATGCAGACGGCAGAGCACGCCTTGCTTTTTCAGCAGTGCTAAGAATGTTTAATTCCATGGGAAGAGGTTTGGCATTTGATTTTGTGGCCCAATTTCAATGAGGTGAAGTAGAAAAAAATTTTATTAACATAAAATAAATCTCTTTTTATATATCTTCTTCCTTGCATCCCCAGCCCTCTGATGCCCATATCCAGCCAACTTACAACAGTAGAGATGGAAACACTGTTTTTATAGGTTAGAAGCAACTTCATATTGGTTGCTATGCATAGCATAGACAAGCAATACAGACAAACAAGTCCTCTGATATGAAATCACTGTAGGTTTATGAACATTAATTACTGGTTAATTAGCATTAATTAATTATTAATTAATTGTAGTTATTAATTGATTAACTACCATTAGGATTCTCTGAGAAGAGAAGGTCTCAGCCGTAGTTCTCAACCTTTCCAATGCTTTCAATACAGTGTTGTGGTGGCTCCCAACCATAAAATTATTTTATTGCTACCTCATAACTATAATTTTGCTAAGGTTACGAATTGTAACGTAAATATCTGATGTGTGGATATGTGACTCTTGTGAAAGGGAGGTCCAAGGCTTTAGAACCACTGGTTTCAAGGCTTTAAAGTAACCAGAATGATAGACTGTATTGCCACCAAACTAAATCCATGCAACGTCCGGTACACAAACAAAAGGCACGGGTGGCACAGTGCAGCCCCCAGCCACCAGGGTTTGTACATTACTTCTACCTCATTGCATCTTGCATTTAGTTTAAAAATTCTTTTTGACATTCTCATTCCCTCAGTTTAAAATGGCTGTGATTCTGAATCCATTTTAAATTTCTGTGCTCTTTGCTATGAAGAATGAGAAATATGCCAATTTTGGAAAAGCAGGTGGAAACTTTAACCCTTTATTCATTTGCTTATACTTTTACATTTAATACCTTTACATTTTTCTGCATTTAAACAGAAGCAAGTGTTTAGTATATCACCCTTTGGTATACTTCTATGATGTATTTTCAGTTGTTTGGCTTTGCAATGAAAAAAAAAAAACTGATGAAAATTCTGACCTCATTTATTTACTGTTCCCATAACAGTCAGTCTTTCAAAGGATTATCTACAGAAGATTATCTCCTGGGAAGGAGAGTGGACATCTAGAAGCATTTCCTTGAGGTCAAGAGGCAGGGGGGAAATGTACAGGGCTCTTTATTCAGGTGCCTTCAAAGCTACACTACTTAGACAAGAGCAAACAGCCAAGTGAAGTCTAGACAATGTTAAGTGACTTCCCTCGAGGGATTGACTCTTGAAAATGTATTGATCTGTGCAGCAATGCAAATGCTGAGTGTTAGCCTTATTTCCCACAGTCCGCTCTTATCTCACTCATTTTACTTCTTCCAGATGAAGATTCAAATCCTTATATTACTGGGCCCCAAGCTAAAGGTCTTTCTGAATTGCCAGAGTTAAAGGAAGACAAATAAAATCCATAAATGGAAGCAGATGAATACAGAACCCAATAGCAGCATTCATTCACAGTTCTCACAAGAAGTAGCTAAGGCCGGAGGATTGCAGCTCAGTTCTGAGGCGACTTGGCTTCCTTATGTGTGTGATGTCTACCTGACAAACTCCTTAATGCCACAGTTCCAAGACTAGTGTTGTATCATGAACTTGCAAAAATGCTGTGTCATAGTCACTGTGCTCACCCTCCCCACACTAGATATAGCCAGTTTTTCAGTGATGCAGCATTTTTTTTTAGAGAGTAGCTGAGAGGTAACATAGAGTGGTAGCTAGGGGCATGGATTCTTAGGGAAGGTATTAGTCAGGATTCTCTAGAGGAGTAGAACTTATAGAATGAATATCTGTATGTGTGTATGGAATGTATATATAAAGTCCACCAATATAGTAAATATATATATATATATATATATATATATATATATATATATATATATACACACACACACACACACACATATATATATACATGCACACACATATATGTACTACACATATATGGTGTATATAGTCTTCATAGATAGCAAGTTCATATATGTATGTGTGTGGACTTGAGATATATATATATACACACACACACACACATACACATATATACACATATATGTGCACACATATATACATACATGTGTGTGTGTGTGCATGCACACGCTATGGTTCAACTAATCCAACATTGGTTGTCTATGAATGGAAGGTCCAAGAATCCAGATGTTCAGTCCACAAGACTAGATGTCTCAGCTGGTCAGCAGTATATGGCAGAACCATGAAGAAGTAGGCTCTAATGCCAGCAAAGAAATGGACTTGTTAGCAAGAATGAGAACAAACAGGCAAAAGGAGAGGGAGTTTCTTTCTTTCATGTCTTTTTTATAGGCTGCCAGCAGATGGTGTGGCTCAGATGAAAGATGAATCTTCCTACCTCAAAATATGTACATTAAAGTTATATCTTCCCACCTCAAAGATCCAGATTAGAAGTGGGCCTTTTCATCTCAAATGATCTAATTAAGAAAAAAAAGCCTCATAAGTATGCCATATAATTGGTCACAAAACAGGCCTCCACGGATAAAAAAAAATATTAAAATTATCCTATGCATCCTATCTGACCACCATGAACTAAGGCTGATTTTCAATAACAACATAAATAATAGAAAGCCAACATTCACATGGAAACTGAACAACACTCTACTCAATCATACCTTGGTCAAGGATGAAATAAAGAAAGAAATTAATGACTTTCTAGAGTTTAATGAAAATGAAGCCACAACATACCCAAACTTATGGGACACAATGAAGGCAATCCTAAGAGGAAAACTCATAGCCATGAGTGCCTCCAAAAAGAAACTAGACAGAGCATACACTAGCAGTCTGACAGCACACCTAGAAGCTCTAGAAATAAAGGAAGCAAATTCACCCAAGAGAAGTAGACGGCAGGAAATAATCAAACTCAGGGCCGAAATCAACCAAGTGGAAACAAAAAGAACTATTCAGAGAATCAACCAAACCAGGAGCTGGTTCTTTGAGAAAATCAACAAGATAGATAAACCCTTAGCGAGACTAACTAGAGGGCACAGGAACAGTCTCCTAATTAACAAAATCAGAAATGAAAAAGGAGATATAACAACAGAACCTGAGGAAATCCAAAACATCATCAGATCCTACTACAAAAGGCTATATTCAGCAAAACTAGAGAACCTGGATGAAATGGACAACTTCCTAGACAGATACCAGGTTCCAAAGTTAAACCAGGATCAGATTAACAACCTAAACAGTCCCATTTCCCCTAAAGAAATAGAAGCAGTCATCAATAGTCTCCCAACCAAAAAAAGCTCAGGACCAGATGGGTTTAGTGCAGAGTTCTATCAGACCTTCAAAGAAGACCTAATTCCAACTCTCTTCAAACTATTGCACAAAATAGAAACAGAAGGTACTCTATCCAATTCATTCTATGAAGCCACAGTTACTCTGATACCTAAAACACACAAAGATCCAACAAAGAAAGAGAACTTCAGACCAATTTCCCGTATGAATATTGATGCAAAAGTACTCAATAAAATCCTTGCAAACCGAATCCAAGAACACATCAAAACGATCACCCATCATGACCAAGTAGGCTTCATCCCAGGAATGCAGGGATGGTTTAATATATGGAAATTCATCAACGTAATCCTCTATATAAACAAACACAAAGACAAAAACCACGTGATTATCTCATTAGATCCTGAGAAAGCATTTGACAAAATCCAAAACCCATTTATGATAAAAGTCTTGGAAAGATCAGGAATTCAAGGCCCATACCTAAACATAATAAAAGCAATATACAGCAAACCAGTAGCCAACATCAAAGTGAATGGAGAGACGCTGGGAGCAATCCCATTAAAATCAGGGACTAGACAAGGCTGCCCACTTTCTCCCTACCAATTCAATATAGTACTTGAAGTCCTAGCCAGAGCAATTCAACAACAAAAGGAGATCAAGGGGATACAAATTGGAAAGGAAGAAGTCAAAATATCACTATTTGCAGATGATATGATAGTATATATAAGTGACCCCCCAAATTCCACCCGAGAACTCCTAAACCTCATAAACAGCTTCAATGCAGTAGCTGGATATAAAACTAACTCTAAGAAATCAATAGCCTTTCTCTACACAAAGGCTAAATGGGCTGAGAAAGAAATTAGGGAAACAACACCCTTCACAATAGTCACAAATAATGTAAAATACCTTGGTGTGACTCTAAGAAAGTGAAAGATTTGTATGATAAGAACTTCAAGTTTCTGAAGAAAGAAATTGAAGATCTCAGAAGATGGAAAGATCTCTCATGCTTACGGATTGGCAGGATTAATATAGTCAAAATGGCTATCCTGCGGAAAGCAATCTACAGATTCAATGCAATCCCCATCAAAATTCCAGCTCAACTCTTCACTGAGTTAGAAAGAGGAATTTGCAAATTCATCTGGAATAATAAAAAACCTAGGATAGTAAAAACTATTCTCAACAACAAAAGAACCTCTGGGGGAATCACCATGCCTGACATTAAGCTATACTACAGAGCAATTGTAATAAAAACTTCATGGTACTGGTACAGCAACAGACAAGTAGATCAATGGAATAGAATTGAAGACCCAGAAATGAATCCACACATCTATGGTCACTTGATCTTTGACTAGGGAGCTAAAACTATGCAGTGGAAAAAAGACAGTATTTTCAACAAATGATGCTGGCACAACTGGTGGTTATTATGTAGAAGAATGCAAATTTATCCATTCTTATCTCCTTGTACAAAGCTCAAGTCTAAGTGGATCAAAGACCTCCACATAAAACCAGAGACACTAAAATTTATAGAGGAGAAAATGGGGGAAAGTCTCGAAGATATGGGCACAGGGGAAAAATTCCTGAACAGAACAGCAATGGCTTGTGCTGTAAGATCAAGAATTGACAAATGGGACTTTATAAAATTGCAAAGCTTCTGTAAGGAAAAGACACTGTCAACAAGACAAAAACACTACCAACAGATTGGGAAAGGATTTTTACCAATCCTAAATCTGATAGGGGACTAATATCTAATATATACGAAGAGCCTAAGAAGCTGGACTCCAGAAATCAAATAACCCCATTAAAAATGGGGTACAGAGGGGGTTGGAGAGATGGCTCAGTGGTTAAGAGTACCGACTGCTCTTCCGAAGGTTCAGAGTTCAAATCCCAGCAACCACATGGTGGCTCACAACCACCCGTAACGAAGTCTGATGCCTTCTTCTGGAGTATCTGAAGACACCTACAGTGTACTTACATATAATAAATAAATAAATCTTTTTTTAAAAAAATGGGGTACAGAGCTAAACAAAAAATTCTCAACTGAGGAATACCAAATGGCTGAGAAGCACCTGAAAAATGTTCAACATCCTTAATCTTTAGGGAAATGCAAATCAAAACAACATTGAGATTCCACCTCATACCAGTCAGAATGGCTAAGATAAAAAATTCAGGTGACAGCAGATGCTGGTGAGGACGTGGAGAAAGAGGAACACTCCTCCATTGCTGGTGGTATTGCAAGCTTTTACAACCACTCTGGAAGTCAGTCTGGCAGTTTCTCAGAAAATTGGACATATTACTACCAGAAGATCCAGCAATACCTCTCCTGGGCATATACCCAGAAAATGTTCCAACTTGTAATAAGAACACATGCTCCACTATGTTCATAGAAGCCTTATTTATAATAACCAGAAGCTGGAAAGAACCCAGATGTCCCTCAACAGAGGAATGGATATAGAAAACGTGGTACATTTACACAATGGAGTACTACTCAGCTATTAAAAACAATGAGTTTATGAAATTCTTGGACAAACTGATGTATCTGGAAGATATCATCCTGAGTGAGGTAACCCAATCCCAAAAGAAGTCACTTAATATGCATTCACTGATAAGTGGATATTAGCACAGAATCTTAGAATACCCAAGATACAATTTGCAAAACACAAGAAAATTAAGAAGAAGGAAGACCAGCGTGTGGATACTTCATTCCTCCTTAGAATAGGGGACAAAATACCCATGAAAGAAGTTACAAAGTTAGGAGCTAAGACCAAAGGATGGACCATCTAGAGACTACCCCACCCGGGGATCCATCCCATAATCAGTCACCAAACCCAGACACTATTGCATAGGACAGCAAGAGTTTGCTGAAGGGACCCTGATATAACTCTCTCATATGAGGCTATGCCAGTGCCGGGCAAATACAGAAGTGGATGCTCACAGTCATCTTTAGGATGGAACACAGGGCCCCCAATGGAGAAGCTAGAGAAAGTACCCAAGGAACTGAAGGGGTCTGCAACCCTAAAAGGGGAATAACAATATGAACTAACCAGAACCCCCAGAGCTTGTGTCTCTACCTGCATATGTAGCAGAAGATGGCCAAGTCGGCCATCATTGGAAAAAAGAGGTCCCTTGGTATTGCAAACTTTACATGACCCAATACAGGGGAATGCCAGGGCCAAGAAGTGGGAGTGGGTGGGTAGGGGAGCAGGGCAGGGGGAGGTATAGGGAACTTTTGGGATAGCATTTGAAATGTAAATTAAGAAAATATCGAAAGAAAGACAGACAGAAAGAAAGAAAGAAAGAAAGAAAGAAAGAAAGAAAGAAAGAAAGAAACAATAGCCATCACAGGGTTCAGCTCTCTGCATCCGAATTCCAGATCTTCATCTTATGTGCTGTACAGAGTGGCTTTCTATGCCTTTTTTTTCTCACTGTAAAATGATGGTTACAATGATAGCTTATGTTCCTCGGACTGTAAGGACCATTAGATTGTCTAACATCTGTGAAATGCTTAAAAAAAAAATGCCTGGAATGGAAAGCCTTATGTAAATGTTGCTCATATGATGGGAGAGTCTTGGAGTCTTCTACAAATGGTGTGGCCCAGATTAAAGATGAATTTTTCTACCTCAAAATATGTAGATTAAAGTTGTATCTTCCCACCTCAAAGATCCAGATTAGAAGTGGACCTTTTCATCTCAAATGATATATTTAAGAAAAAAAAGCCTTACCATCCCAGGGCTTAGCCTTTAAAATGAATCTTTTACCCACCTTGACAGACCTAGTAGTTATCCCCACTAATCATCAAAATCAACCACAGACTTAACACGTTGGCATATGCTGAGTATTGTCATGTATGGAGTCTTAAATTTCCTTTTTATTTTCTTCTATTGATAATCAAAAAGATGTGGTTTCGCCAGTAATGATGAGACATACTATAATCTCAGCACTGAAGAGATGAAACCAGGAGGATCAGTAGTTTGGGGTCATCTTCAGCAACATAAGCAAGTTTGATGCTAGCCTGGAATTCATGAGACACTGTCTCAAAAATCAAATGCGATCAAACAAACATGAGGTTTTGTAGTATTATCGGGGACAGCCACAGTAGACTTAAGACATCCCCCTGCATCAACCTCATAGTTGGAGCTATAACTTCTTAAATTTTGTCAGTTATGAAGAGCCAGCATTAGTGAATGTTGTTGCCAAGAAATATCACACACATGTTATAGTGAAGGCAAGCTACTGTGTTGTTGGGGTCTACTGCCTGCAGTAATCCCCCACATAGCAGACTGGGTTCTCTGAGGATGGTCCGGGGCTGAAACGATAAGCTAGGGTGGGGGGAGAAAAGATGGACGCTAGGACAACATTGCTGAACGAAGCATCTGCTTTAATGAAGGGATTTCTCTTGGGGAAGAAGAGGGAAGGCCCCGCCCCCCAGTCAGTTATGCGCAGGCGCCTGGAGTTTGGCGGAAAACCTGAAGCATTGTGGGATGTCCCGAACGCCCTGTGAGCTGGGTGAGGCCGGGGTCCAGGAAGACACACAGGAGCAGGGCGGGGCACCAGGCTAGTTCAGGTGCTAATTAACAAAACAAGGGATGCCACAGCACGTGTAGCTCTCCATGGCCGGTCTTAGCATCAGCCATGCTGATGGGGGAGGGGACATTACACTGTGTGCTTGCCATAAAATCTTTCAGGAAGACTTTCCTATCTACGAGACCGTGAGTCAATGTCAGGAAGACAACTGTCCTTTCACCAACAGATGTTTGGATGATTGGATAATTTAGTGAGTGCTGAGGAAGAAGTTTCCAAGCTCCGTTTGGAATCAAGATGTAGAGGAGCAAAAGTTAACCTAACAGCCAATGGGTGATGACAATTATTAAAGTAGACTGACTGTCTACAGGTTGCAAAGCCAAGTGAGAGAGTAAACTGTTAAAAGATAGCATGACTGGGTTCAAGAAATGGATAATTAGTGTGTAGTGAGAGTGAATCTGACATGTGTGTCTGCTTCAACAGCTGAGAAGGCAGTTGACATCCATGTGGAGAATATGGAAAGCGCACAAGTCACAGACCCTTCACTGAGATGGCCAGATAGGAAGAGAAATGAATACAGCTTCTCACAGTGGGAAACCTGAGGGACAGACGGAGGCTGAGCACTCAGATAGATGGAGGATAACGGGATGGATTAAAATAGAAGATGGGAGAATTTCCTTAGTGCAATGACCAGGACTCTCTGGTTTCTCCTGAGCTATCCTGTGTGGTACAGGATAAAATTAGTATGTAGGAGGGAGGAGCTACTCTCAGGTCATGAAGAACTAAGAAAACTATCCTGAGAGGAGGAGAGAGGGATGCCCATCCCAATTTCCATGAAAACGTGTTCTGTTAAGAAGATCCCTAACAATATGGGGTAAATGCTTTCTGAAAAAGAATTCTATTGATTCAGATTTAGACCCAAGAGCATGTGGCTTTTACTAACAAATAGCAATTTCTTACTTGGATACATATTTAGCGTTGCATGTAGTTGATCTAAAAGTCATGTGTGGGCCATCAAGGTTACTCAGCAGATGAGGACTCTTGGTCTCTGGAACTCTTATGGTAGGAGGAGAGAACTGACCTCAGCAGGTGGCTCTCTTACTTCTCTGGATGTGCTGTAGCAACCCGTTCCCATCCATTCATAATAAAAAGACAAATAAATAAATGGTTCATTTGTTTTAAAGATACTTGTATTCGTTACAAAGATGGCTCAGTCAGTAAAATGCCTGCCACTCAATTATGAGGACCAGGCACCCATTATGCTATGGTGGGCACAGCATCTGTAACCCCAGAACTAGAGACACAGGCTCATAGTAGGTGCTGCATATGAATGAGAGTGTGTGTGTGTGTGTTCAAAATACACCCTGTCAAAGAGTGTCTTGATTTCCCAACCTCTAGAACTGTGAGAAATATATCTTGTTTGTAGGCTACTTCATTTTTGAATGACAGCCCAAATGAAGAAATAAGATTCACAACTGGTTCCAAGATGCAGAGGTGCTGCTGTAACAGCTCAAACTGTGAAAGTGGGTTTGGAACTGAGCAATGAATAGAGACAGGGGTAGGGGGTGGGGTGGGGTGGGGGGAGCTCTATAGTGCACATTCAGAAAGCCTAAACTCTCCTTGGTCTGCGTGACTCTGCCAGAAACTGAAGGAGAGCAGGAAGTAGCGAAGAAAACCTCAGGTTACTAAAGGGCACCTAGTTGGCATAGCACATCAGTAGAAATGATGGTTCAGGCCATCTTAGTAAATCTGAAAAATAAATGAGGAACAGGTCGGGGCAACAGGGGAAAGACCAGCCTTGCTGGGGAGCAGTGCCGTTCTTGACTGAATTTCACTGTGTCCTGGAGGTCTCTGGGAGGTAGAAAGTGTGAATAATGAAAGCAGAGCTTTCTAAACCACGCAGGAAGAGCCTGGCTAGTAAGATGCTGGTACAGGGAACTGATTTAAAGATGGAGTTATTTAAAAAAAAAAAAAGGAAAGTATAACTTAAAAAGTGAAATTGGGAAATAGTAAGAAGATCTGTTTGTGAGTGGGCTTGGTGGTGATTTAGCCTTTTGAGGAGGACAAGGGAGCTGGATAAAGGCCATCCAACCCTGGATCTGCCTGTGGCCTCCAATGCTGCGAGAAACACATTTCCATCACGCACAAGCTACTTAGCGATGATGTTTTATTATAGCAGACCCACCCAGACTAAGAGTTTCTGAAGTCTTTATCTTCCTCACACTGGAGCTACGATGACTTTGGTTTTTGAGGAAAGTTAAGGATTTGTTATGCAGCCTGAATTGTGAGAAGATGAGACAGTATTTTTTTTTTGCAAATTCAAGGGAGCTGGCTTCACTTTTTAGGGTTTTTTTTTTCTAAGTTATACAATACTAAGGGAATTTTTTGGTCTTAGGAGAACTATCTGTGCTATGTCAGATATCTAAAGAGCCAAAGCAAAGTATCCTTCAGTGGAGACTGAGTATCATTGCTCCAAATAAGAGACGGTTTTGGTCATAGTTGAAGAAGCTTGCGACTGATGTAAACAATGAACTCTCCTCCATGGGGTCTTGCACTGATGAAAGGTCTATGTCCATCCCCAGACACTTATGCCTGAAATAGCACCACCATATGAGGACTCACAGGGCTTATTTTCTTCAGCATCCATGCCTAGTCACAGTGAGGTACCCATTCACAGTCACACTGTCTGGTGTTTCCTTCCATGGTTTGGTGACAGTAGTGTAAATTGACCCATCCAGCTATTCCGAGGGAAGAAAGCAGTTCTGTAGAGCTAAAAGATTTGTAGACGCCAAACACACACGTTTAAAAATGGCTTTAGCTCACCGTTGGTTTGAATTTAGATTTTGCTGTGGTAGACACAGTTTAGTATTCAACAGAGGACACACTCTTAGGAACTGAGCTCAGTGCACTCTCCCTCCGTCAGCTCAGGTTGGTCTTCCTTACTCTCCTTCATCTTGCAGTACCATCTGCTCAAGCCTGAAAATGCTTCTTGCCAGGAAGTTGTCTATGTGATTTTCCAGTTGTTTCAGCACAAAGAATTAGTGGATATAAAGTTTCATCTATGATAAAGGTACCTTAAAATATGTTATATTTCTTTCTGATATAAAGATGGTTGTGCCCTTGGCAATGGGCAAAGAGACACTTCGTTGGTAGTGTTTTCCTTATATCAGGGACAGAGCAGAAGGCAGTCTTTTTTTTTTTTTTTTTTTTTAATCCTAGCTTGATACCTGGCTTGGTGGCCCAAGCTGTCTTATGTGTAGGACTCACAAAATTCAGATCAAACCCAGGCATCACAGCACATCGGGAAGAAGATAGACAGAGACTGCAGACCGCCATGTGCGCCACAGACACCCACTTGTTGCCTCTCCACACAACATAGATGGAGGATGTCACCCAGAGTTGGCGGCCATGTGCCCAGCCTGCAGCAGGAGTCACCACAATGTTTGGTCAGACGAAAGGGAAAGAGAGGTGGAACAGCTTGAGCATTGTGAAGACATAGAACTGGAGACTGGAGGGTGGAGAGGAGTGGCCAGCTATGAGCCAGCCCTGCCACCGGGGCCATGATGAAGTCCCAGCACATGCTGCCACGGAGGGCCATGTCTGGATCTGTGGCTATGTAGCAGCTGGTGTCGATGTCAGTGTTCATGACTCACTGGAGAACATGGGGATTCCCTGGTTGCGGCAGTCCTTGCGGACCGTGTGAATATCCAAGCTGGTCCTGTATCTTTGTGTGTTTGGCTTCTTTTGTTCAAATGTTTATGGTTTATAAAGTTTATCAAATGCTTCCCCCCCCCAACATATTAAGACCATTTGATTGATCATTTTTTAAACTATTAAGCCAACCTTAGTTCCCATAATCAATGTGTGTGTGTGTGTGTGTGTGTGTGTGTGTGTGTGTGTGTGTGTGTGTGTATGTGTGTGTGTGTATTACTGGATTCATTTGGTAAAGTATTATCTATTTCTGATTTATCCCCTGTACCTCTGATCCTTTCTCTCTGAAAGCCCGGATTTTCTCAACTATCCCTTCTTCTTGGTGAGCTCTGAGCTTATTTATTTTTCTCCCTCTAGCTTTGGAGTCTGCTTTAACTTTGTCTCAGCATTTCCTGCCTCTCAGTCGTGCTTATGAATCTGTATGAGAAGATGGTGACAGTGCCTTCCCTCCCCTCTGCTCTGGAAGCAGCTCTCTGATACATTCAGACTGATTATTTTTTCTAGCTTTCTAGTTTCCCTTAGTGTGGTAGCTGGTGTTCATAAGCTAGTCTGCCACAACCAGAAGTAAAAACAACATGGAAGTGGAAAGCTAGTCTACTGTCAGAGCACCACAGTCTTGTCAGAGGATAATAAGTCCTCACTAAGCCCATGCCTCTGGGAGGAGCAAAGGACCTCGAATCCTCCAAACCCTCTTGCTGGGATGCCACTAGAAATCATCCTTCCTCAATTGCTTTGTGCCTCAGGCCAGATCCTTCCTTCTGGGGTACCCAGTCACTCGTGACAGGAAATGAGGAACTCTATTCACAACTTCTCTGCCTGTTCCCACAATAGAGTCCATCGGTCACTGAATCACGCCTTTTGTAGTTCCCTGGTGGTTTCATTCTGTTTTGTTTCAATAAATTTGTTCACTTTGTCTCAGTCCCACCGCCTTACCATGGGTCCAACTGTAGTAGCTGTTTGCGTTATTGAATAGACTCCACTCCCACTCCCTATCAAATCAAGGAGAGGTCCTTCTAAACTGTGAACCAGACCTAAGCCTTCAGCACTGAGTTTAAATCCAAGAGCAGCTCTCTGTGGCCCTCTGTATAGCACTGCCTATATTGTACACATGCTCTTGCAGCATCTACTGCCGCCAGGCTTTTTGTGCTGTGGGTACTGAGAGGTCTCTCTGCCTCTGTTCAGGGGCTGCCCCTTTCTGGCATGTGGCTAGAACAAAGGATGACCTTCTAGGTTTGCTCCCTCTACATTAAGAGGAAATTGAGTTAGACAATTTCCAGTTCAGGGGACTTTGTGATTCTGAGCCAATGACTTAAAATGTAGTATGTATCCTTGTGAGAACCGGGCTTATATCTACAGCAATATCTATACTAGGTTGTAAGCACTGCATAGCATGAGCTGTTCTGTTTGACTTTTGTTGCTGTGACAAGAACACTCTGACCAAAAGTAGCTCAGGGACTTATTTACACTCACAGTTCAGATTAGAGTACATCCGGTGGGAAATCGAGGCAGTAGCTCCACAGCAGGTGTCCTTGCTAGCCCACACAGCTTTATCTCTAACCAAGAAATTCATTTCACAGGCAAAGAAGCATACAGAATGAAGCCAGCTTCCACCCCACTAGCTTCTTACCCAGGTCAGGACCGCCTGCTGGGATGTGCATCTCCTCTTGCTCTCTGGCTTACAGGCTGCACAGTCTGTAACTTCTCTCTTAAGTGCTTTCCCACCAGCCTCTCTTATTCCTTCCTCATGAGGCTGACACACTGTCTGCTTGGCCAAGCAGGCCACTTACTTTTTGGAACTCTTAATCTCTAAGGTCCCTGAGGACTGAAACGAAATTCTTTTCATTTTAGAATTTCTCAGAAATGAATATAGAGCTTAGTATATAATAAACATTGAACTAATTAGCTTATATTTAAACGAATGCATGTTTTATATTGAATGCTAGTCAAGAAATGGAATTTTAGTATAGAGATCTTAAATTAGCCTTGTATCTAAAGCATCAAATACTCTCTCCTCTTTTTCACACACACACACACACACACACACACACACACACACACACACACACAGAGAGAGAGAGAGAGAGAGAGAGAGAGAGAGAGAAAGAGAGAGAGAAAATCCCTAACTTGAAATTTTAAAATATGAAATATTCCAAAGAGTGAAACTTTTTGACTGCCAACATCTTGTCAGAAGTGGAAAATCCTTCACTACACTTGAACTCACGTGATGGTTGCAATAAAAATACAGGCATGGTAAAAATAATGTATATGATTACCTTTGAGCTATGTATTCAAGGTATACATGAAACATAGATAGATTTCATGTTTAGACTCAGGTCTCTTCCTCAAAATATCTTATTGTGCACATATAAATATTCTAAAATCCAAATGAATCCACAGACCAAGATACTTCTAGTCTAATGCATTTTAGATAATGAAAACTCAATCTACATAAATATTTGGGGTATGGCTGACTTACAGAAAATTATATTTACATGTTTCTTAGATTCCATAAGGAATATGTAACTTCTCAACTATGCATAGCTTTTTCCAGACTGATGTCAGTACTTGGTTCTGGTTAGAAAATCCTGTCTTGATTTTGCCATCTTTCTTCTTTTGAGCTAGCAAGAGCTGACAGCTATTTAAATAAAAATTAAAAATAGTACATGTCCTGTTTGTTCCTGCCAGAATGTTAAGTGACCATGACCACAGAACTGAAATTGTTCTCTATCTCTCCCTCCGTCCCTCCGTCCCTCCGTCCCTCCGTCCCTCCGTCCCTCCCTCCCTCCCTCCCTCCCTCCCTCCCTCCCATTGTTAGTTTGAATTTAGATTGCCCTGTGATAGACACAGTTTAGTACTTAGCAGACAGAGGACACACTCTCAGGAACTGAGCTCAATGCACTCTCCCTCCGTTAGCTCAGGTTGGTCCTCCTTACTATCCTTCATCTCCCAGTACTATCTGCACAA
>CACVCL010020917.1:0-72553 GCA_902729485.2 Mus minutoides
ACAAGTGCCTTTCACCTGCTGAGCCATCTTGCCAGCCTGAGATGTTCTTTATCTTAGTCTGGACAACGTAATATTCAGCTGTGAAGCCTAAAGTCATGCCTGTCGTATTTTTCCCAGAAGTAAAGCAATTGAAGGAGGGCAGAAACAAAAGATATTTTGTAATTTTTTAAAGAAGGAGAAGGAGGAGGAGGAGGAGGAGGAGGAGGAGGAGGAGGAGGAGGAGGAGGAGAAGAAGCTTCCAGAACCAATAGGATGGCTTCATGGATAAAAATGCTTGCTGCCAAGCCTGATGACATGACTCCAATCCCTGGGGCATGCATAATATAAGGAAAGAAAACTGACTCCTACACACTTTCCTACAGGGAGAAGGTAAATAGGAAAGAGATGGAAACGGTGGGAGAGGCTGCATCTGTAGCCCTGATCAAGCCATGCCTGAGCCTTCAACTTCATGTCACTGTTGAGCATTCCAGCAGTTATGAGTTAATTGTTTTCCTCTGATGATTAAACCATCTCAGATCACCTTTTCAGTTATTTTGCAAGCAATGCAGCCATGACTGACACATTATGGTTCCTAGACGGTCAATGGGTGTTATGTAATGCTACTCCAGTGGAGTTCTGAATAAACATCTACTTGACTTCCCAGACAACAAACCAAATTAATATCACCAAAGTCCAACTTGGTAAACAAATGAGTTTATTGAGATTATTTAGTAAAGTATGAGTGAGGAGTTACTCCACGAGAAGATAGATGACCACATAATGGAAAGCCACCCTAGCATGCAAGCTGGAACTCTGGAACTCCCTACATGACTTGCAGGCAGCTGGACAGGTCCAAGAGTCTCCTCCCCTAGTAGTCTTTACTACTTACATAACCTTGAGGAAGAAAAGGCCTTTAGACTTGTAACTTTCAGGAACTTCCTGAGACTTGTGAGTTTTAACTTCCCATCTTACTTAATGAGCCTCCCTTTAGAATTCCCTTGGTCTTACCAGGCTTTCCTCATGGATAGACTGTTTTCATTTGGAGTAAATTGCTCCATAGCAGTTGGAAAACGGAAACTCTGATTATTTGTTAGAAGCTACACAGTTAGTAAGTACATTGGTCTTTTAACCCCCACATCCTGTGTTTGTTCTTTCATGCAAATTGCCACTCCTTTTCTGTCTTTGCCTCATCTTAGTTGTAGAATATGCCTTGTTCCCCATCCCCCCAAATAACCAGTCTTGTCTTAGGGAACCTTCCTTCTCACACCATCTCCTCAATTTCATAATTTATACTTTCCCACACATCAGCTTCTAACACCATCCTAGTCCATAACTGAAATCCAATATGATCTGCACCTATTGACAACAACTTTTCCTTTTCACAATTCTCTCCCAAAGGTCGCAGCACCACCAGCCATTTCCACTTGGCAAGAACATAGTGTTAAGCAAGCACAGTAAACCAGTCTCTCCAGTCTTGATAGTAAGCACAAGGTCAGACACCGAGTCAATGAAAGGCAAAGCACAGAGCTAAATGAGAGCCAGCCAGTAGTTAAGCAAGAAAATGTCGCATCCATCAATGTCAAGACACTCCAACCCTGCTGGGCTGGTGTCTGCAACAAAATCAAGTAATCAAATACAAGTTCCTTCCTGACCTCGAAAGGCAGTTTTATTAGTAAATTAACAAACACATCCATCAGTAGGTGGGGAAAGCCAATGGATGTGAGAGTTTTACAAGACTGGAGGAAAAGGCTAGAACAAACAATAGACAAGTCTCTTGCCCTGTAAGGAGCCTGGTATTTCTTCCAGAGAGATTATGCCTCAGCATGGCTTTGCCCTGCCCGCCCCCCACCTTCCTCCTACTTCAGTAGAAGGAGCCTGACCCTCTTTCCACACCTGGCAGTCATTCTGCCCTCTTGTCCCAAGGGCCAAGCTGAGAGCTGTTTCATGTTTACACAACGCTTACCAGAACATAAGACCCTGCACACTGGGGAGTGGGTCCTTTGGGGACAACTCTTTGAAGCCATTCTGGGATATGCTCATGATGCAAGAAGGGAAAGTGTTGACTGAAGTCCCACAGTGGTTTCTTCTCACCGCATTCTTTCCCCAGCAATGAAGGGACATGTAGCCAAGAAATGGCCTGCAAGTGACTAGGGCCTCCGGATTGGGCTGTACTGTTTCCGGCTATTGAAGAAGTGGGAGGGACATGTGGGCTGGACAGGGAATGCTAACAGAAGGGACACTGTGCAAGGAATGTCTTCACCCAATCCCAGCATGTAGATCGCTGCTAGCGGGTGGGAGTGGAGAATATCATCTCTTCCTCTTTCTTTTCCTTTTCTTAAAGAATCTGTTAACATTACAGGCCTGACCTAAGAAGAAAGAAAAGAAACGCTCATTTTCGAGGGATTTACACACACACACACACACACACACACACACACACACACACACACACACACCTTGGGGCTCACACACTCCCAAAGAATCCCTTAAAAAGAAATCGCTAAATCACCAAGCTATGAAGACAGACTCACCTGCCACACTCCACCCAAGTGCGGGTAAGGGCATGAATCTGGCACCTTTTATCACGTGGCAAGCATCACTCTGAACTACCAAAGGGAGCTTAAATCACAGGCTGGAAGACAGCCCCCTTCTGACATCTGGAATTTTAATGAGCTTGGATCAGAGATGGAGAACCACATGGTGCTTTAAGACTCCTGGGAAAGCTCTTTAAAAGCAAATTGCTTATTTTTCATGTGTGCCGTTGGCTCTCAATACAAATATCATAAGAGTTCACTTGGTATATTTGCAGTATATGCTTGCAGATATATTAGCAATGACCATTGAGAAAGTGCTCTCTCCCTCTCTCTCTCTCTCTCTCTCTCTCTCTCTCTGGACTTGATCATCTCCCAACACCAATACCACCTCCCTGCCACTCACCATGTTATTTCTGCTGATTTAGGATTGGCGTAAGCCTCTCAGAGGTCAAATAACTCCTTCCATTTTCTAGAATTGCTCATGCACACAGATGGGCAGGCGGATCAAAGATTTACAGCCACTCACTCACCTTTGTCTAATCTACCAAGTGCGTTCACCTTCAGGCATCCATTCTCTGGGTCTTGGTGTGCATGCTGTGTTCTGAAATCTTCATTGGAAACATTCTTTTTCATTCTTCTTGATAGTCTTGGTAACTTAGGGCTCTTGTAGACCCTTTCCTGTGATGGGGGCACCTGCTACAAACTATGTCCCATTCCAGCAGCAGATACTGTTTAGGATAAAGCTAATCTTGGAGCCTGAAAATAACTCCTGAAGGGTGATGAGACAGACCCAGAGGTCTTAGGGAAGATATTTTGTGTGCAGAGTGCACCATTACTGTACACATACCTGTTGCTAAAATGATTTTCTCCTCAGTGGCTGCATCTAGGATTTGCAAACCATTTACAGCCATTCATGATGAGGTAGTCTGGGATGGCGGCATCGTGTATAAAGAGCAAGCAAAAGAATAACCCAGCCCACCCTTCTGGTGACTGGTCCAGAAGGAGGCAAGATTCCCATCTATATGCTAGACAGACGTAGTGTGTAGTGGACAAAAGCCGGTCTCCACTGGGAAGCTGTTAGTCATTCAGCTGATTCCTGCTCAGACATGCCTGTCCCCAGAGTTTATCAAAACCGAGCACTCACTGTAAATGCAGATACTTTTCACATGGAAATGACGACTCCATTCACTCACGGCAGTGAACAGAGCAACTCTTACATCCCAAGAAAGATGAAGCAGCTGGCTGTGGCTCTAAGGGGAAACTCATAACAATATTTAGAATAATAGAATGTCTAGACTGCTAACGTACCAGTTAAGAGTTCAATGTGAGTTCTGTGGAAATACATACCAAATAGCCAAGGAAGAAAGCAACCCAAGCAAGATCACTGAAAGCTCCCAAATGTACCATCTCGCTCTAAAGATGGTAGCATCCATTCTTACTTCTACAGGCCGCTCAGCATCCCCCGGCACAGTACAGTCTGTGTGTTCCCACATCTTTTTTCTTTCTCCCTACCCACAGGTACTTTGGTACCCTCCAGGAATGCCTAATACCTTCTCACTTAGATCTAAAGCTTTCCTGTAAAGTCTGTTATGGGTGGAAAGCCCATGCCCACACTGAATAGGGCCATCCCTGCCTCTGACTAGTTTTCCCTTCCCAGTCTCCAGAAAGTAACTGTCAGGTTTTTACTACATTGTTTTGTTCTTGAGAACTTTACAAACCACAAAAGCTTGGTATTACACCAAGTGATAACGTCCACCAGCAGGCTCTCAAGAAACATTCTCAGAGTCTTAATACTGTCCATGTAATCCAGACATAGTTCCATTTTGTTTGTTTGTTTGTTTGTTTGTTTTGTTTTTCAAGACAGGGTTTCTCTGTGTAGCCCTGGCCATTCTGGAACTCACTTTGTAGACCAGGCTGACCTCAAACTCAGAAATCCACCTGCCTCTGCCTCTCAAGTGCTGGGATTAAAGACATGTGCCACCACTACCTGGCTCAACATATTTCAACAGAACAAAAAAAAANTTTGTTTGTTTGTTTGTTTGTTTGTTTTGTTTTTCAAGACAGGGTTTCTCTGTGTAGCCCTGGCCATTCTGGAACTCACTTTGTAGACCAGGCTGACCTCAAACTCAGAAATCCACCTGCCTCTGCCTCTCAAGTGCTGGGATTAAAGACATGTGCCACCACTACCTGGCTCAACATATTTCAACAGAACAAAAAAAAAGATACTGCAATATGACTTCCCAGTGTCCTACATACTGGATACATTGAAGTCACATGTTCAAATCTAGAGGAGTAACCTCTATTACTATAGATTAGAACCTTCTGTTATATTAATTCATAAACCAAGTTATTGTTTGGGAAAATAGCTTAGTCAGTAAAGGGTTTTCCTTAAAGCGTGAAGACTTGAATTCAGTGCTCAGAATCCATGTTTGTTTGTTTGTTTGTTTTTAAACGCCAACCATGGTCATGTGTACTTGCTGTCCCTGTGCTATGCGAAAGCAGAGGCTGGAGTCTACTTACCGATTTCCAGACCAGCATGAGTCCCTGTCAAAGAAAACAAGAGAGACAGTACCCAAGGTTGACCTCTGGCATCCACATGCACACAAGTGTGCATGCACAGAAACACACACACACACACACACACACACACACACACACACACCATATGCATACAACATTGAGTAAACTGATGGTTGACTAGAAAGCATGGATAGATTTCATGAGATTAAGTTGCCATCTCTATTCATGACTGGAGAAATGCAAAGAGGAGCATCCAGAATATGGGATGGAGATTAAAATATGATGTCACCAGGACTCGATACTAGCAGGAATCCCAGTAAATGTGGATAACATTGATCTCTTCTTCCCTTAAAAACTACAGACCCATGACTTGTGTAAGCATACTGTCAATAAGACCAGAGCACTCCTTAAATATTCACACAGGACAGAGAATGTCTCCATAAAGGAAGACTTTTACTTAGAATGCAAAATGAAAAGCTAACATAATCTCAGAAACAAATACACATTTGTCTGTGGGGAGAGAGTGCCCTGACAGATGTTTCAGTGACAACTTAGAACACTAGGGACAGGGACCGGAACTGTGAGAAACTGTCAGCATATCCACAGAGGAGGTGAGAATAGAGAGTCTCGTGCTTTCTAGTAAACAACCCCCACCCTGGTGACAACGGATAAAACCAACAACCTATCCTGAGCCTCTGACCTCTATTTGACTCCACAATGGATTCATTGGATAGCATTGATTCATTGGATATTTCAGAGTTTGTGTACCAAATCAACTTCCATATTAGGAAGAGAATATGCTAACCTTCCAAAAAGAGTCTTTAAGCATCTCCTTCAGAGATCTAGTTCTCAATGAAAATTGACGGTTTGCCTTTTTTTTGTTCAGTGAGCCAGGCCTCCACGAACAAATGAACTATCTCTGGTTAAGCTAACAAAGCTTTCTAAATCCCATGTCTATGTTGCAAAGCATCCTGGGAAGTCGTTTCTTACTACAACCCAAGATCCCAGCATCCTCTAGCAGGATGCGCATATTTTTTGAACTTTCTCCAAAAGGAGGTACCTTATCAAGAGCATCATCCAAGGCTGTGATGGAAGAAAGAGCAAATGCCTTATGAACAGGGAAGATGATGCTCGTTTTGAGTTATGGTTCAAGCATTAGCAATGGAGGCTCAAACCACAAGAATTCCTGTGGAAATGGTTCGATAGTTACTGATGATGGACCTGCTTTGCGTGAGTGGTGCAAGGGAGACAAAGCTGAAACATCCAGAGACACTTTCACTCCAAGAAAGGAGAGGTGATCATTGGTGTAACCAGAAGTCGAGAATAGTAATCACATAGAAGACTTAGTTACATGGCTTTGGTAGTTTGGACAAGGACATGTGACTTCTGAACAATGTATTGTGTGCTATTCTAGACAGCAAGTATGTGTTAGCTTATTTAATTCTCTTAGTAACTAGAAAGTATGTAGTATTATTATCCTGTTTATGGGCTCATAGAAAATGAGAAAATCATCCATAGTCCTAGTGGCTAACCAGGGTCTTGAACTGTGGCTGTCCCAGAATCCTTGTTCTTGGTCACTACCTTGCTGTCTTAGGATTGGCAGGTGGAAACTAATCAAGCTTGCAGGGAGGTGGGGGATGTTTACGCAGAGTCTGGAGCCAGGTGCATGGGGGCATCTGATCCTTAAACATAGGAGGAAGCACATTCCTAGCAAAGTAAACAGTGTAAGGAGAAGCAGGGGCCTGGCATCCCTAGGCCCATTGTTTCCACAGCAGCCAACAATAGTCCCACAGCCCCAGCACGAGGGCAAGTTCAGAAATAATAACTTAGCAACCCAAAGAGCCAGAAGGAAAGGCCAAGCGGTCAGAGCAGACAATGGCTGAATATAGCCTTTGGAACTTCAATTTCCACAATTTGTATGGAGTCTCTTTATGTCAATCTCTAGGAAAATAGCTGACTTGAAAAGGAAACATAAATTCTATCAAGGAAAATCTCCTCCTGGGTAATTCAAGTTATAGCCCAATGCTACAGATGCAGATTTAGGCAGAATGCTTGCTTAGCGTGTGCCAGACCCTGAGACAATGTCTGTTTGTCTGTCTGTCTGTCTGTCTATCTGTCGGTCAGTCAGTTGGTCTATTTACCTAGCATCTGTCTCCATTGTGTGGTGCTAAGGATCAAAGCCAGAACCTAACACAAGCCAGCTAAGCATACTTGCACTGAGTTCCAGTGCAAGCCTTGTCTCCTTAGGAGACAGTGTCTCTGTAGAATTACTCAGGCTGACCTTGGGCTCACCCTGCAATCCAGGCAGGCTCTGATTTCGGGAGTCTTCAGCTTCAGTACCCTGAGTGGATGACTGAGCTTGTGGCTTTGCATCATTAGACATGGCCAGCTAGTGAGATCTCTTCTATTGCTGCAAAGCTTATCTCCCGAGATGTTAAGAGCAGTCTTCATGAGCAGTCATATTGCTGATGAATAGTGGAACTGAGAATTAAGGTTTAAGAAATATTACAGGTAAACCTGTGTTGTTCCCTTTCACTAATCATGAATGTGCTTCATATCTCAGTCCTGAATAAAAACCATGATTCCAAACCAGGTAGACTGAAGAACTAGGTATATGATCTATTAAAGCTGAGTTGAGAGGAGTGAGTATGCTGAGGCTCTATGAACCCTTCTTTTCCAGGGTGATACGGGTGGGGGGGCTGTAGCTTCTTCAGACATGTGAACCAGCCTGGGCTCATGTCCCCAGAATCTGAAAGAAGGTGAGAAGTTACCGTGGAAGTGGTATAAGTAGTTCCTATTTGAAGCAAATGTGGTCCAGATGTTAGGCCCATAGGTCTTCCATCCCATCCCTACATCCTAACTAGATAAAGAAGGACCTTCAGGCTTGGCCCCATACAGACTTTTGGTTCTCCTATCTGTGCCACCTGGAGGAAGTTAGTTACTTCTATGAGTAGTCTATTTAGCCAGAAAGTGAAGATTATAACATTTTATTGAAAAGTCACTGAAAAATCACCCAGGTGGATGGTGTGAAGCTCTTCGCATGGTGCCTGCACACCACAGATGCTCAGAAAGACTCCCTTCTACCTTCCTTTGCCCTTGCCATCTTCCTTCTGACATCACCCACATCCTCAGAGCACCTCAAAGCATTCTGAGCATGTGCTGTTACAACCTTACCTAGTTTGTCTCTGAAAACCAGAGACTCAACCCTTCCCAAGGAGAAAACTAGAACCAAGTTTAAAAAGTAGAATTGACTTTGTGGCCTAGTAGAGGCATTGATGAGAAATGCTGCTAAGAAAAAGGAGCTAAAATTAAGGGAGAACATGCTGTTAAAAGAGAAAACATTCAGGCCTCCTGAAATAGAATTTTGATCAACATTTATCTGTTGAAGTAGCTGCTCCTCATTCATGCTTCTGCCCAACACAGATCCAACAAGGTCTTCAGATAAAGATGCTTAACTTTGTACCTCCTTCCTCCAGATTATTAGTTACTGTCTGTTACTGTGATGAAACACCATGACCAGGACAAATTATAAATAAAAGCATTTAATTTGGGGCTTACTGTTTCAAAAGATTAGAGTCCAACTTGTATTTCTACCTTACTAGTTATTGAAATCATCTAGAAATGATTTGCAGTGTGTAGGAAGAGATGCATAGTTTATATGCAAATACTCTATCCTCATGTAAGGAATCTGAGCGTTTGTAGATTTGGTTATGTCTGGGGTTGTTTGGGGGATGGTTTGAGGCACTGTATATTCAAACGCTGAATTCTATGCCCAGATGGCTGGTTGCGGTACAGACAATGGTATGGTCAACCACCTCCAGTCTTTACGTTATGCAAAAATTGTCTTCCTTCACCCCTGACTGGTTAATAAAAGAGCTGATCAGCCAATTAGCTGGGCAGAAGAGAATAGGGTGGGACTTCTGATCTGAGTCAGGGAGTCCCAGAGAGAGACCAGGGATAGAGGACTATCAGGATAGGAAAGATTAAGTAAGTTTACCATGAGGTCTTAATGAAAGAACAGTCAGGAGGACACACATGGACGGAGCGAGCCAAGGCAAGATCAGATGGCATGGAATGGGACATGTTGCTGCGTAATAAATAGCCTAGTCAGGTCAGAGTAGCTCAGAACCTACCAGCTTAGGCTTGCAGACTATTAATAAATATACCAAGTCTCTGTCTGTATCGTTTATTCAGGAGCTAAAACTGGCTAGGGGAAGCATAGAAATGCCATGAAGTTATATAGGAGTTAAGAAGGCTACGAAACCCTCCAATAATTACATTTATAGTTGTCCTGGATCTATTCTCCATGTATACCGAGGACTGACAACATTACATTTAAGTTAAGGGATAATGAATGTAAGTAGCAGTGTTTGAGCAACTGTCTCTGGATTTTTTTTATGTTAAACCTTTATCTCATACCCAAAATAGAAATAAGTTATGGTTATGTTAAATATAGATGTGCTAAAGGTAAAAAGAAAAACTTTAGTAATAATTAGAAAGACTTCTAGAGACCCCTTCTGATTGGTGAAGATAACTTCTTAAATATGTAGGAAAGGACCAATAATCAGAATACATATTGTTAACAATCTTATAAATCATTAACTGAAAGAAACAACCTAAGAATAAAATAAGAATATGAACACAGAGGAAATGTCTAATAAAAACAGGTGAAAGTAAAACCTGTTAATAGAGGCATAACATTTAAACTCCATAAAGATGTATTTGTCTGTCTGTCAAGTAAGTAGACTATTAGGTTGGTAATATGATTCTGTGCTGACAGGCGGGTAGAAAATGGAATTCCAGTTTAGTATGAGTTGGGAAGTAAGCGGGTGTCATTTTTGTGATAGACAGTTTGGTAGAGGTTATCACTATTTAATGTGAATGCATTCTTTCATATGTCAAATTCAGCTGGAAGTATTTATGCAGAGAATAGACATGATATTTATAAAGAACCAAGGAAGCCATTCATGGCAGCATTATGGGATCTGACGGGAGAAGACTAGACCCAGATTAAATTCCTATCATACAGGAAGGAAAAGAAAAGCCATAACACATCTATCCTTGGTAACAAACGTGTTATAGAGTGTAGTGCCGTAGATAGAGGGCATGAGCTGGGCATCTGCTCTGCTGCAGAAGGGACGTCAACATTTATTGTAATGTGAAAACTAGGAATTGCAGAGTAACAGACCTCTGCTAGTTTGGTTATATTTGAAGAGTACATGCAAAACAACAACAAAAAAATCGTGTCTCTGTGTGTTTGTGCTTTTACAGATCTAGAAAAACACAAGCAACCATTTTAAAAAGTGCCCATCTCTGGGAAGAAAGGAATGCATTCTGATGAGCTGAGGACAGGCTGTCTACTGCCAGTCTGCCCACTCATCCTGCCGACCAGCCAGGGCTGAAGGTTTGGGTGTTTATCCCACTGTAAGTATTTTGGTAAACATGTTAGTATGTTTTCCAATACATTCTTAATTTTTTTGTTTGTTTGTTTTTTTCGAGACAGGGTTTCTCTGTACAGCCCTGGCTGTCCTGGAACTCACTTTGTAGACCAGGCTGGCCTCGAACTCAGAAATCCGCCTGCCTCTGCCTCCCGAGTGCTGGGATTAAAGGCGTGCGCCACCACGCCCGGCTTCCAATACATTCTTGAAGTGGAATTGCTGTATGTTTCAGTGGTAAGAAGAGACTTCCTTTATTCCAAAAATCTAATCAAAGACACATTCATTCTTTCTTTCTCTCTCTCTCTCTCTCTTTTTCAGTACCTTGGGTTCTCACCTAAGATCGCAAAGGAGTCTTACATGTCTCTCTGTGAGAGGGAAGCCAGAATTTTGTCTGTCCCTTTCAGTCAGTGGCAGGAAGGATGGCATAGTCTGGTATGTAGAGTTTCTCCGTAGCAGGCTTCTTAATTTATGGTAGAAATTGCTATAACAGTGCTGAAGAAGTCTGATACTTACAGGCTAAGATACAAATAAACCCAGATGTAGATGCTTGCGGCCAAGCATTGGACTGAACACCGGGTCCCCAATGGAGGAATTAGGGGAAGGACTGAAGGAGCTGAAAGGTTTGTAACCTCATAGGAAGAACAATAGTATCAACCAACCAGGTCCCCCCACCCCCGGAGCACCCAGGGACTAAACCACCAAGCAAGGAGTACACATGGAGCAAGCCATGGCTTCAGCTGGATATGTAGCAGAGGATGGCCTTGTCGGGCATCGATGTCCTTGGTCCTGTGAAGGCTCAATGCCCAAGTATAGGGGAATGCTAGGGCAGTGAGGCAGGACTGGGTGGGTGGTGGAGCACCCTCATAGAAGCAGGGGGAGAGGGGAGAGGGAGGGGGGTTCAGAGGGAAAGCTGGGAAGGGGGAAAACATTTGAAATGTAAATAAGTAAAATAACCAATAAAAAGATTCAAATAAAGCATCATTCTGCTAATCATCTAGCAAATTGATGAAATTCAACCATACCTTTGTTCCTCTATCAAACTCTGATACTATCATCACATGCCACCTCTCTTACTATTTTCTTTTTAACTTATTTTATCTTATAATTGACAATGCTACATATAATCATGATATGTGACATGGTTTACAAATCGTTTGGGAGTGATAGGTCTGACTCATGTAGAAAAGTACCTCTGCAGTAAAAGAAAAACCAAACTTCCTTGAGACCTGATTTTTGCTTGGGTGGCCCAAGATCTATTTATTTATTTATTTATTCATTTATTCATTTATTTATTTATTTATAGACATTTTTTTTATTTACATTTCAAACGCTATCCCTAAAGTTCCCTATACCCTCCCCCCACCCTACTTCCCTACCCAGCCACTCCCACTTCTTGGCCCTGGCATTAGTTACCCTGTACTGGGGCATATAAAGTTTGTAAGACCGAAGGGCCTCTCTTCCCAATGATGGCCGACTAGGCCATCTTCTGCTACATATGCAGCTAGAGACACGAGCTCTGGGGGTACTGGTTAGTTTATATTGTTGTTCCACCTATAGGGTTGCAGACCCCTTCAACTCCTTGGGTAATTTCTCTAGCTCCTCCATTGGGGGCCCTGTGTTCCATCCCATAGATGACAATGAGCATCCCCTTCTGTATTTGCAAGGCACTGGCATAGCCTTACTCAAGATAGCTGTATCAGGGTCCTTTCAGCAAAATCTTGCTGGCATAAGCAATAGTGTCTGGGTTTGGTGGCTGAATATGGGGTGGATCCCTGGGTGGGGTAGTCTCTGGATGGTCCATCTTTTCGCCTTAGCTCCAAACTTTGTCTCTGTAACTCTTTTCATGGGTGTTTTGTTCTCTATTCTAAGGAGGAATGAAGTATCTACACTTTGGTCTTCGTTCTTCTTGATTTTCTTGTGTTTTGGAAATTGTATCTTGGGTATTCTAAGTTTTGGGGCTAATATCCACTTATCAGTGAGTGCATATTAAGTGACTTCTTTTGTGATTGGGTTACCTCACTAAGGATGATTTCCTCTAGATACATCCATTTCCCTAAGAATTTCATAAATTCATTGTTTTTAATAGCTGAGTAGTATTCCATTGTGTAAGTGTACCACATATCAATGGCCTTTCTCTACACAAAGGATAAACAGGCTGAGAAAGAAATTAGGGAAACAACACCCTTCACAATAGTCACAAACAATATAAAATACCTTGGTGTGAATCTAACTAAGGAAGTGAAACATCTGTATGATAAGAACTTCAAGTCTTTGAAGAAAGAAATTGAAGAAGATCTCAGAAGATGGAAAGATCTCCCATGCTCATGGATTGGCAGGATTAATATAGTCAAAATGGCTATCCTGCTGAAAGCAATCTACAGATTCAATGCAATCTCCATCAAAATTCCAACTCAATTCTTCACTGAGTTAGAAAGGATAATTTGCAAATTCATCTGGAATAATAAAAAACTTAGGATAGCAAAAATTATTTTTAAAAAAGGACCTCTGGTGGAATCACCATGCCTGACCTCAAGCTGCACTACAGAGCAATTATAATAAAAACTGCATGGTACTGGTCCAGCAACAGACAGGTAGATCAATGGAATAGAACTGAAGACCCAGAAATGAACCCACATACCTATGGTCACTTGATCTTTGACAAAGGAGCTAAAACCATCCAGTGGAAAAAAGACAGCAGTTTCAACAAATGGTGCTGGCACAACTGGCGGTTATCATGTAGAAGAATGGGAATTGATCCATTCTTATCTCCTTGTACTAAGGTCAAGTCTAAGTAGTTCAAGGAATCAACATAAAACCAAAGACACTGAAACTTATAGAGGAGAAAGTGGGGAAAAGCCTCAAACATATGGGCACTGGGGAAAAATTCCTAAACAGAACATCAATGGCTTGTGCTGTAAGATCAAAAATTGACAAATGGGACCTCATGAAATTGCAAAGCTTCTGTAAGGCAAAAGACACTGTCAATAAGACAAAAAGGCCACCAACAGATTGGGAAAGGATTTTTACAAATCCTTAATCTGATAGGGGACTAATATCCAATATATACAAAGAGCTCAAGAAGCTGGACTCCAGAAATTCAAATAACTCCATTTAAAAAGTGGGGCACAGAGCTAAACATAGAATTCTCAAGTGAGGAATACCGACTGGCTGAGAAGCACCTGAAAAAATGTTCAACATCCTTAATCATCAGGGAAATGCAAATCAAAATAACCCTGGGATTCCAACTCACACCAGTCAGAATGGCTAAGATCAAAAACTCAGATGACAGCAGATCCTGGAGAGGATGTGGAGAAAGAGGAACACTCCTCCATTGCTGGTGGGATTGCAAGCTGGTACAAACACTCTGGAAATCAGTCTGGAGGTTCCTCAGAAAATTGGACATAGTACTACCGGAAGATCCAGCAATACCTCTCCCGGGCATATACCCAGAAGATGTTCCAAATGGTAATAAGAACACATGCTCCACTATGTTCATAGCAGCGTTATTTATAATAGCCAGGAGCTAGAAAGAACCCAGATGTCCCTCAACAGAGGAATGGATACAGAAAATGTGGTACATTTACACAATGGAGTACCAAGGTTTCAAAGAAGATCTTTGTAAGAACCAGCACAGGGCATGAAAATATTGACACGGGTCCACCCGTGTTCATTGTCTATTTTGACAACTATATTTCACCAAATATTGATCGAAGCCTCAATGATAACCTAAGGAGGGATATATGTAGTCCACTGATACACAGTGAAACAGGGAGAGAGATGACTGTCATTCAGCAAGCATACAACAAAATTATAAGCTGAGATCTGACCTGGAATCCTACTCGCTTAACAACCACTGTGTTGGTTTTTTTTTTTTTTTTTTTTTTTGCATTAAAAGTCCCAGGGAGGGCACGAGTATTTTAAATTTTTACATGATGTCACTAACAAAGCCACTGGGAAGACTTAGTTGGAAAACCAAGAAAACATACGTTGAAAGGTCTGTCTTCTAATTGCTCCTGCGGTGTGCCCTTTACAGCTTTGCCAAACTAACACGCTGAGAAGGAAGCCATCTCCTGTTTACTAGCATCTGCATGGGTCATGCAAGCAGATTTTAAAAGGTTTACTTATTTCATTTTTGTCTCCAAGACTGCCTTTTCTGTATCCTGTCCAGATGTAAACGAATCACCCATCTTTTTCTTACTAACACTTAAAATCTGTTATTGCAGATAGAAACCTTATGCTTAGCATAGAAGCTGCAGCAACACGCCCCTCACGTGGTCACTGAAGGGCAACCCTATGGAAAGCATTTCACTAGGAAGTTATTAAATACTAGCTGTAATCCCTGCTGTGCTTGTTTCTTGTTGGTTGGTTGGTTGTTGATGGTCCTTTGGGTTTTTTTGTTGTTGTTGTTGTTTTTGTTTTTGGTCTTTTGAGACAAGGCCTCTCTGTGTAGCCCTGGCTGTCCTGGAACTCGCTCAGTAGACAAGACTGGTCTTAAACTCAGAGATCTATCTATCTGCCTCTGCCTCCCAAGTGCTGAGATTAAAAGCATGTACCACCACCACCTGGCCAGGTTTCTAGATTTTTATATATTATTTATAAATATTTTTATATTTATCTAATATAAATATATCTGCTTTATTCTGAATTACAAACTAGTTAAATACATATATATGTATATAAACTAATATTATAGCTATATAAAATTGTAAAGAGGGGATAGTTTCTCACTAGAAACTATCTGACTCAATGGCAACTGAAGATGTGTTCAAATACTGGAAGAGGGGGCTGGAGTGATGGCTCAGTGGTTAAGAGCACTGGCTGCTCTTCCAGAGGTCCTGAGTTCAATTCCCAGCAACCACATGGTGGCTTGCAACCATCTGTAATGGGATTGGATGCCCTCTTCTGGTGTCTTTGTGTATAGCTACAGTGTACTCTATACACAAAATAAATTAAATCTTAAAACAACACAAAACCAACTACTGGAAGAGGAAAAATAGAGTTAATCTGGAACATTTTAGTTAGCAAAAACTATTTTGAAAAAAAAAATGGAGGTTGAATGCCTTAGTTACTTTTCTATTGTTGTAAAGAGACATCCTGACCCAAGGCAACTTATAAAAGGAAGCACTGAATTGAGGATTTGCTTACAGTTTTAGAGAGTGAGTTCAGGGCCATCATAGCCCGGAGTGTGGTGGCAGGCAGGCATGACATTGTAGCAGTATCTGAGAGTTTACATCTTAATCCACAAATTGGAGACAGAGAAAGGGCTTGGTTAGGGTCTTTGAAACTCAAAGTCCTCCTCCAGTGACACACCTACTTCAACAATGCCACACCTCCAAATCCTTCCTAAACAGTTCCATCAACAGGGAACAAAGCATTCAAATACATGAGCCTATGGGGGCCATTCTCATTCAAACTACCACACTGAATAAAAACTACAGTCACTACAGTTAATGTGCTAAGAGATTAATGTGCAAACAGATGCACATTACAAGAAATGTTAAAGGAAAGTATATGGGCAGAAAAGTCAGATGTGTACAAAGAAATAGAATTTCAGAGATGGTCAAAACAAGAACAAATATAAGTTATATTTCCCTTGTTTAATTCCTCTAAAAGAATTTTAGCTATAGCCAAAGCAGGAGTAATATGTTTCGGGGGTTATAGAATACATGATACATACTTTCTGACAAGAGTCCAATAATGAGAGGAATACATTGGAAATGCATGCTTTCAGATTCTTCCACAAAATAAGAAAATTTAGAATGTTACTGGAAGTTGGGTAGCTAAGATATTAGTACTTAAGGCATTAAAAAGACTAGACAATCACACACGCACACACACAGACACACACACACACAAACATGGAGGAAGAGAAATATGTTCAATAAGCCATGCAGTAACAAAATGTAATTTTAGAAATCCCATTTAATGAAAAAAGGAAAAAAAAAAAACAGGAACAAAACACCACGGGGTGAGTATCAATACTGTAAATTTAAATTCAGTTCTGTGAATGATTGTATTATTTACAAAGTTGCTAAACATACTAATTAAGAGAGATCAATCAGAAAAAAAATCTAAATAGAGTACTTCTAAAGGAAATGAATCTTACGTTGAGAGATGAAGGTTAAAAGTAAGAAGTTACAGGGCAGGAGAGATGGCTCAGCGGTTAAGAGCACTGACTACTCTTCCAGTGGTCCTGAGTTCAATTCCCAGCAACCACATGGTGGCTCACAACTATCTGTAATGGAATCCGATGCCCTCTTTTAGTGTGTTTGAAGAGAGCAACAGTATACTTATATACATAAAATACAATAAAAATAAATCTTAAAAAAAAGTTAAAACTTACACTGAGCACTAAGCAAAACACTCTGAAGGGATCAATCCCACACAGACTTCATAATCCAGGAGACAAAACAAGCCATTACCCAGTGACAAGGATCTTCATTTGTCAGGAAAAAAACGACTCCAGAAAGACACCAGGAAGACAGGATAGTCCTGACTGTGGATGTGCTGGTAGTAAAGCTTCCAAGTATGTGATCCATGTGTGTGTGTGGAGATGTGATACCGCTGGAGGGGGATATAAACACACCCACCATCATCTCTCAGAGATCAGCACTCCCCTCTCAGTCACCGGCAGACAGGGCGCAGAACATCAACAAAAATACCAGAAACTTGAGCACTTTTCTGTAGTTACTGCCTGTAGACTGCTTCATCCAACAAGAGGAGTGAGCATGTAATTTTCAGAGGCAGATACAACATTCAGACTCATCATCTCCCAGACTATGAAATATGCATGAATAAGCTGAAAATGAATGAAGTCATACAGACTATGCTTTTGACGCCAGCAGAATCTCTCAACATCTGAAAGATAACTGGGAGATGACCCAAAAATTAGAAATTAAAAAATAGTAGGTGTACTGGCTGGTTTTGTGTGTCAACTTGACACAAGCTGGAGAGTTATCACAGAGAAAGGAGCTTCAAGTAAGGAGATACTTCCATGAGATCCAGCTGTGGGGCATTTTCTCAATTAGTGATCAAGGGTGGGTGGGCCCATTGTGGGTGGTACCATCCCTGGGCTCGTAGTCCTAGGTTCTGTAAGAAAGCAAGCTGAGCAAGCCAGGAGAACCAAGCCTGTAAGTATCATTCCCTCCATAGCCTCTGCATCAGCTCCTGCTTCCTGACCTGCTTGAGTTCCAGTCCTGACTTCCTTTGGTGATGACTTGCAGTGTGGAAGTGTAAGCTGAATAAATTCCTTCCTCCCCAACTTGCTTCTTGGTCATGATATTTGTTCAGGAATAGAAACCCTGACTAAGTCAGCAGGTAAGCCTCCTGAGAGCAAAATATCATACAATTTACTTAGGCCTTCTTGTCCCTAGGATGGGTTTTGACTATTCTCTTCATTGATCATATGCGTACATTTAAAATTTATGACAGGTGCTTATTTACTTATTTTGTTGTGATTGCTGCTGTAAATGTGATGTCGATGCGTGAGAAATGTCCCCCACAGACTCGCGTATTTGATGTCTGGTTCCCAGTTGGCTATGAGAGGAGATTATAGAATTCTTAAGATGTAGAGCCTGGCTGGAGGAAGTATATCACTGGGGGCAGGCTTTGAGAGTTTGCATCCTCTCCCTACTGCCAGTGTAGGCTCCTTGCTCCTGTATGTACAGTAGAGTTTTGATCGCTCAGTTTGCAGCTCCTACTATGGTGCTTGATGCTTACTGCCTTGAATCCCTGACATGATGAACGATCAACTCCCTGGAACGCAAGACAAAATAAACACTTTGTCCATAAGTTGCTTTGTAGGTGTGGCTTCGTGGGGGGAAGTGTGTCACTCTGGGAGTGGGCTTTGAGAGCTTCTTCCTAGCTTACCTGAGGATGTCAGTCTTCTCGTGTTTGCCTTCAGAACAAGATGTAGATCTCTTGGCTCCTCCAGCACCATGCCTGCCTGGATGCTGCCGCCATGCTTCCTGCCATGATGATAATGGACTGAACCTCTGAAGCTGTAAGCCAGCCCCAATTAAATGTTGTCCTTTACAAGAGTTGCTTGTGAAATGTAACTAAGACTGTGTGTGTGTATGTGTGTGTGTATGTATGTATATGTATATGTATATGTATATGTATATGTATATGTATATGTATATGTATATGTATGCATACATATACATACTCAGTGGGTTATTGAAACAAGAAAAGAGCCCATGAAGTTGCAAAGGAGTAATGGATCTGTGAGGAAGGAGGTAGAGTGGGTATGACTATGACTAAAATATTGTGTATATATACATATATTTGTATATATATTTTTATTACATGTGTATACAATGTTTTGATCATAGCCACACCCACTCCTAATACCTTGCAGATCCACTCCCACCCTCTCACTCCTTCCCAGTCACCAACTCTTTTCCTGTTTCAGTAACTCAATGAGTCTGATTTGTATGGCCCATACACTCACCGATGGGACCTTCACCAGAGCATGGCTGACCTAGTAGGAGCCACACAGTTAAAACAAAAACAAAAACAGAACCTGCCTCTCATTCCCACAGAGGCCATTGATAGCTCTTCAACAATGGCAGCTGCTGATCCCCTTCTTGCTCTGCACTGGAATGCTGACTGACTGGCTTGTTCTTCATGCAGATCTTAGGCAGACGCTGCTGTGAATCTGGGAGGATCCGCAGTCCTCTCTCGTCCAGAAGACCCTGTTTCACTCCAGTTCTCCCCAGTCGCTGGCTGATGCAGTCTTTCCTCACCCCCTTCTTCAAGGTCCCTAGGCACTGGAGAGGAGATATGATAGAGGTGTCCTATCTGTGCCTGGGCACCTTCAGAGTCCTTTAACCAGATGTGAGTTTCTTCACTTATTTCTGTCTACTACATAAGGAAACATCTCTGCTGATGAGTTCTGAAAGCCATGCTGTAGACCATGACTTCTAAAGATGGCAGTGAACTGATGGGGTGGGGGCTGGGGGGCAGGGCCTTGCCCTCCCTTGGGGTATTACATTTTGTGACATGGATCTCTTGGATGACTGAGGGTCACTGCAGTTTTGTGCACACATATAATTTATCCCTTGGAGTGCCTAGTGTTTCAAACCAGGGCAAATCCAGGGTAATTTCTACAATGATAAAGAAGAACTTTTTTTTTAATCTCTTCATTTTTGTCCTATTCCATTGCTACCTGTTATAGTAATGCTGGACCAATCATAGTGAGCAAGGCACTGTGGGTAACTCAAGTCTTTGAAGTGATGGCAAAATCCTAAATCCCTCCTCGGGCTTCCTTCTTAATCCACCATGCTGCCTAACAGACATTTCTGTCTCTCCCATACTGACTCCAGAAATCAATGGTGATTGCTAAGAAAATCTCTCTCAGGCAGGCTTTGCTTCACCAGCTATGCTTTAGCCTAATTGTCTTGATGAGAGTGGCACTGAAACATCCTCTGAAGCAGCAGTCACCATGCCACCTCTTAATGGAACGACACGACTGGCCAAGAATCACACACACCAACCACGTCCTTTCTGAGCGACTTTATTTTTACTCTTAGGGAAGCTCTTACTGAATGCAATTGGAGATATAACGATCCTATTTCGGGTCCCAACAATGCAATTTCAGTCCCAGGAGTGAAACAATTTCCTTTGGTGACCTCCTTGTCCTGTGACTAATGCAGCAGGGAAAAGGCCTGGACCGTATCAGAAAGATGACCTTTATGCAGAGGAGAGGACATCATGAGTGATAGCCTGAGGCAAGCCTGTCCTGATCAACCAAACTGAGCAGAGGCTCGGGTGGTGTAGTCTCAGAGACACTGTAACATGCTCTTGGCTAGAGCTGTGAATGACTACAAGTCCTTCTTTTGAATGGGACATCATGTGGAGCTGGGGTTCTGGTATTTCCACTGGTAGGGCTTGAGTCAAAGGCAGAGCTCAGCATCACTTTAGGCCTCCCCTTACTTGATGTGGGTCACCTTCTTCCACCCATTGATGGTCCCTCTATCTGAGCAACAACCACTGTATAACCCAGGAAAACCTCCTAATGTCTCCCCCTTCCCTCTCTGTAAGATGCCTTTTCTCTAGCTAATGGCTATGCAGGGGTAGGTCCAAAGATACTTAAGAAGAGTAAGGTGTCTTTCCTACAGGCAATATCATTTTAGACATGAATCCAGAATCAACTGGTTCAGTGGACAACAGTGATAGAGTTGAAGCAGGAGCTATGGACTCCAGAGCCCTGGGTTTGAGAGCAGCCTTCATCATTTGCTGTAAGATCAGATCTATCAACTTGGGTCAGATCCACCAACTTGATTGATTTCATTTCTAACTCTGGAGAAAGTGCTTTTCAACTCGCTTTGGAAGTTGCAAATCTCTATGTAAGCATTGTTACCCTTGAGGGTTATGCTCTGAAGTTGTTAAGTTAAGCTATTAGTCACACTGCACGCCGATGTGCAAAATGAATATAGCATCTTATTTTTGATCACTTACTAGTCTTCCCCAGAGGTTCTCAGCCCTCTGGGAGTGACACCAACCACGGCCCCAGCAACATTGATTACAACGAACTGGGTGAGACTCAAAATGCCTTATCCACTCATGTGCTCCTCACTGCAGTCCTGTGAAGTGAGCGGCTGCATAACCTCCAACTTAGAAGAGTAGAAACGGATTTGAAATATGCTTCCTAGCAATTTCCCACATCTCTGACTACTCCAGATGTTTCCTATGGTAGTTATAGTTTCCCCTCCAAGACAATCTTTAGATTTTTCTCCCTCTAGCTCTTCAAGATGTTGTCTGGGGAACTCAGAGAGTTCATGTCCATGACTGTGCAGAGGTAGCCCCCACTCCTCTGTCCTTTAGAGGACCTGTAGGAGATGGTGCCCCCTGTCTATTTAACCTTGCTGATATGTGTCAAAGAGGCTGCTGTGGCTCCATAGTCAGCTACTCTCAGTCACCCTGGGGCTATCCTGGCCTTACCTGCCCCTCTCTGGCATGCAGTGGCCCCTTACAACTGGCTGGGAACACTATTCCTCTCTAGTCAAAAGGATCCTTCACACAGCCCCCACTGTGGGAACATCTAACACAAGATCTCCATCCCACTCTGCCTGCTTGTGTCTGTCCCTTCCTAGGGACTCTTGGTATCTTCCAAACAATATAAGGAGACTACCAAAAGGTGTCTATCCAGTCTAGCTGTGCACACCTAGTGTACACCAGTTATAGTTCAGCATGTTTGGGATCAGAAAAAAAAAAAAAAGCATAGACCCTGCCCTAATGAGGTTGACATTCTAAATCTCTTTAAAGTGTGTGTGTGTGGGGGGGGCTCCTCTACAGCTCCTCCCATCTTCTTGGCCTCTATCTCAGCCTGCTGCATATCCTCCTCCTGGAGACAGATCCAGGGAAATTATGATGGAAAATGTCCTCTCTTCTCATCAATCCTGTCCTATGATCCCACTGTTCTGATAACAAGGTCAAAAGAGTGAACTGTTAGACTCCAAGCTGAACAGGAAAACAATGACAGGCCCTTTGTTCTTGAGGTCTGACCCCAGCCACATGGAGTCTCAGAGTTCAGTGTTGGAGTTACAGTGTTACCATAGAGCTTTAAGGGAAATGTGAAACTGTTCCTTACCTCCCTGTGACTAGTCAGGACAGCAGCAAATCAGACAATGGTGCTCCATATTCCAGCATTTATGAAAGGGCTGTCACATTTTAATGGGTTCCTGTAGCTGTCAGTATAGTTGTCTATAGCAATGGCATTGGTATGGCTTGAATATAAAATCTCTCCTACCGGCTCTCATATCAGGGACTTGGCTGCAAGCTGATAAGCTCTGGGATGGCAATTAGATCATAAGGGCTTTGACATAATGAATGGTTTACACATACTCCTATGGGCTCCTAACATGATGGTATTATTGGGAGGTAGTAGATGGCAGTAGGTGGGCTCTGGTTGAGTCTAGCAGGGGTTTTCCCCTGAAGGCTACATCTTGTCCTACCCACTTCCTGTATTCCCTATCTCTGCTTCCTGCCATGATGTGCTGGTTCGTTTGGACCCAAAATGAACAAAGGACTGTGAGCTAAAATAAGCAATCTTCCCTTTATGTTGTTCTCTCTGGCAATTTGCTCTCAGTAACAGAGATATAAACAACACAGACACCCAGTGAGCCTTTTGTTGAACAAGCATATTGTCTAGCGGAGAACATACCACACATGATTCATTCTGAGGAACAGAGTCCACATGCCTGAGATGGCAACCTACCCACACATTTCAGCCTGTATTTTATACCCAGCACAGAGGACTATGCCCAGGGGACTCTTCTTGCCTTGGAGGCCAGAGAGGACTAGCTCAAACCAACTCAAGAGTGACCCAGTCTGTTTCTGAGCTAGAGAGAGGAGCTTGGAGTAAAAGTGTCTGGAGCTCTTCCTGGAAGAGCTACAGATCGAGATGAGCAAAGGAAACGAAGGCAGAGGTCAGGAGAAGCAGCAGGCATGAGCAGGAAGGCAGGAATGGGCATGCCTGGGGCTAATAGAGAGGTCAGGAGAACCCAGGTAGAGCCAAGTAGGAAATAAGTACTTATGAAAGGGCTTAGAGACCAAATGGAAGACAGGCTTTGAACTGGGATTTTTTTTTTTTAAGTTACAAATAGAGCCAAATACTTCTATATACAAGTGTGTCTCCTACTGATGTAGGCAGAAATCTAACTTCATGGTGGGCAACTTCCCTTCTCAAGAACCCAGAACTTTTATCTCTGATGCTGACAGCTCAACTTGGCTTTGCTGTTGTCTGCCTATAGCTGGTGTCCCTTCTAGTCATTTTCTGAACATCCTTCCACCTGGAACTCAAGTTATCTGCTCCAGCTCAATACACAGAGGATGGGAAAAAATGTAGGCCAGTCATGTGACAGGGAGGAGTAAGGAATTTGTAAAGCATGGACTGCATGTTTGTCCACATGAAGACCCCAAAGGAGGAGCTGCAGCAGGGCTCCTCATTGTGGCACACATCTGGGATATTTGCGCAAGATGAACACCAGCTGCAATAGACAACCTGGAGACTGCGCGGGATGCTATGAAGGACCAAAAGCAGCCAACAGCAGCTGAACGTAGAAGAAAAGATTGCAAAAAGAACGGTAGAGTTGGAGGAAATGATCAGTTGTAGAAGAACAAAAAGATGCTCAGGTAACTTACTAAATGCACGTTCATTGCAGGGTCTGTGAAGGAGGAATTGATGGCCAGCACTAGACTGAAGGACCCAGTCTCTAGGAAGGAAGGGCGAGTGGGTGAGGTACCACCTCTGTCCTGCAAAACAGAAAGCATGAAATTCTTTGAAAGAGACTCACTCTAAACCATCTCAACTTTCTTAGAGTGGCTGTGACCTCCATCTGTAGGACCATGGCCCACTGTCCCCAGATGGTACGTTGGCAGGTCTTGGAGGTCTATATAAGTAAACTGGTGTCATTCTAAGCTCAGGTTGGCCTTAGCCATTTTAGATACCAGAGAACCAAAGCTATATTTCTACTGAAGTTTCAGAGACTCTGCTCCTTTGAGCATGAAATCTAATGCAGCCTCCTTTACTTGTATTTAACACAGAGTCTCCATTTGATAGGTATGTGTAATGAATGCTGATTCGTGAATCTAAATGACCTGCAGTTCACTCTTAAACTACACTTAATAAATGGTCACATTGGGTGGTAGGTCTTCCTGCTGTCTGTTCTGTTCTGCATAACAGAATCCCCACCCACAGCCCTATACACACACGGCCCCTCCCAGAGAGGGCATCTTTCTCCCCTGGGTTCAGTGACTAATGTTTGATTCAGATGTACTCTTCATTTGAGTGTCATTTTTTCCTCCTAGCATATCCACCCATTCTTTTTCTCCCCACGTCAACCTGGGGAGGTGACTCATGTACAGTTTGCTATGGCCCGGCTCCTCTCACCTCCTCACCCCCACCCCTCACAAGATTGTCTGAGATGAGAATGAGCAACAGAGAAGGAACTCATAGCAAGCATGGTGGAGCTCCAAGCCAAATATCTAGGGAAGAGAGGCCCAGCCCTGAGACGGGATGAGGGGGTTAGAAGGTAATGGAGTCTGTGTGGAGAAATGGACAGTGTCGGGAACAGTGTGAGAATAGTCTAGCCCAGGAGGGCTACCACAACCTGGATGAACCCGAGTCCACTGGGTATCCAGACACTCCCTAAGTCCCTCTTAGGGCCTCCTGATACCCACAGCTCCCTAGTAGGCTCAGTTCCACGATTCATCAGGTGCATTCCCACGGTGGCTCCGAGGGCTAGGACAAAGGGCAAACTGAAGGGAGAATGTTTGAGCGTCGCCCTGTAGGATGACTTGGCTGCAGAAATCACACAAAGGTAACTTAGGAGTCACGGTTACAGGAGAGATTCACAGGCTGCCAGGGATCTGGTATGACCTGCCCCACGAAAGAGCACATCACCTGAGGCTACACCCGCTCACCAAGATAGAAGGTTGAGGGGCATGGCAGCTCTTCAGTCTCATCTTTGCTAGGCTTCTTCACGGAACAAAACTTGTACTTTGAAATAGAGGGACCGGGGAATTTTCTTCAACAGGGCAAATAATTGAACAGCTTTAGTCAAATTCTGCAATGTTAGGAAAAAACTACACACTCCAGGGCTGGAAAGAATGTTCGAGATGAGAAAACAGGGTTAATACCAACTAGCAGAGACAACTCCATAAGCCACACTTCTACCTCAAGTTTCTGTTCCCCGTACCCTGGATCCCACTTTCTGCAATTAAAAAGGATCATGTTGGCCAGGAAATTATTATACTGAGAATAGGGAAAAGAAATATCTACTACTGTCGTATGGATCCTACACTGGTTCAGGCAACCATCAGTTTGCAGAGAGACAGACTATCCTTGCTTCCCACTGGACACGAACAAACCTATCCAAGTCCATATTTCTTCTGCAGGATCACCTCCTACTCTGCTCCCTTTGTATCCTGAGCACTCAGCAGCCGGTGGCCATGATGTATCTTAAACATGAACATTCTCTAAGATGTACACCGAGGAAAGAAACCCATTGGAGCCCTTTCCATGTGACCAACTTCTTTCCTGCTACTCCTTCTGGGAAGTACCTCTTGTCTGTTCCTCAGCACCTCTCCCAATTAGAGAAAATGCTGTGGAATGAGCTACTGGCATCAGACAGACAGACAGATAGATAGACATCACTCGCTGGCTGCTCAATGTGAGCAAGTTAGCTAGCCTCTGTCTCAGTGTCTCCCTTTCTGAATTGAGATGACAGACAGTGTCTATCTTTTTTAATCTTTGTGAGAATGAAATAAAATAGAACATGCATGTCATAGAATCTGTAAACAGAGGTAGAACTCAATAAATCCCCATTCCATTCTCTGGCTGCCTACTCTACATCTGTTCTAGCATCTGTTTTCTGACCTCAGTGTCAGTTGTGTCTTCTTCCCAAGTCACACTGTTCTACCTCCGAGACATCACACCACAGACATTCACCATATGATGAGTACACGTTGTGCGTGTCTACTTCCTAGTCGCAAAGAAGCCCACTGTTCTGGCTGGTTTTTGTGTCAACTTGACACGAGCCAGAGTCATCGAGAGAAGGAACCTCATTTAAGGAAACGTCTCCATGAGATCCGGCTGTAAAGCATTTTCTCAATTAGTCATCATTGGGGAAGGACCTAGCTCATAGTTAATGGTGCCATCTCTGGACTGGTGGTCCTGAGTTCTAATAAGAAAGCAGGCTGAGCAAGCCATGGGAAGCAAGCCAGTAAGCAGCACCCCTCCATGGCTTCTGCATCAGCTCCCGCCTTCAGGATTCTGTCATATTTGAGTTCCTTCCCTGACGTCCCTCAATAATTAACAACAATGTGGAAGCATTAGCCAAATAAATTCCTTTTGCCCCAACTTGCTTTTTGGTCATGGTTTTCATCACACCAAGGGTAACCCTAACAAAGACACGGCTTTTGTGCTTCTCTCCAAAATAGCAAGAATCCAAATAGGATCACTTTAAATCACCTTCATACTGATGGACTCCTTTATTTGTAAGGCCTAATGGAGAGGGTTGGGGAGGTAGGCTTTCCTGAATCCCATACTAATCTCAAGCAGCAGGAAAGTCCCTTAGAACAGTCAGGAAAAACTCTGGACTTCCCTGGGGACCCAAAGGGACATGCTCAGTTCCTCTAATAATATAGCAGGTTGTGAGTTCTAGGGATGGCTGCAGAAGTCACTCTCCTTACAAAGTGAATTTAGCATCCTTTGTCAAGAGATGCTCTGTCCTCAATGGGGAATGGGCAAGACGGGTTGATACCAAGAAGGGAGCAGTAAGGCAGACCTTAGTCAAAGGGTTGCAGATACCTTGGATTTCATCCTCCATTTCTCGGTGCTTTTTCACATATGGGAGACCAGCAAGAAGGGTGAGATGCTTGACCCTAGGGACACAATAGAATTAGAGTAAAGAAAATGGGGATACAGGCAGGCCTGCTTGTGTTCTGCAATGGGCCTGTGACTGTGGCAGCCATGGTGTCCTGTGACCTTCAAGGTTAAGTCAACAAAGATGCCACAGCTTTGATCCAGTTATCTTTTAGGACTGACGTATTTGCTGTTGCAGTATGGAGATGTTCTGAATCTCACAGTCAAAGAAAGCTAAAAGCAGGACTGGTACCAGGGCAATGTCCTTGAGAGGAGAGGCTGGACGTGTCCATGCTGATTCTCAACTCATAGTCTAGCCCCTTGCCCATTGGCAGTTTGTTCAACCTCCAGGTCACCTGACCACACTCTCTATAAGGCACAATCCTGAATAAGTGAGAAGTGACCCATACTCCTGGACAATGTTCCTGTCTTTGCTACCCTTACTGGCTGGGGCCCTGTAGCAGGGAAAAATGTTATCTTGGTGACAGATCCTCCCACCTGCATTGCCAAGAATCTTGCTGGCCTGGGAGACAGTGAAGAACCTCTGCACTTGCTCTGACCTATGTTCTCACTACAGACATATGTCCCCAGGAAAGGGGAGAGAGAGAAAGTGGCTCTTCATCATAGACATTCATGTCTCAGCAGAGCCCCGTGACATTCCAGCATAGTGACAGACAGTGGCAGAAATGAGCTCATGAGGCCAGGATCTGCTGCTGGCCTGCTCTGTATTCTGTGCTAAGGAGAAGACAAGGGGGTCCTAGCCTGCTATCAGGACACAGACACAACAACAGAGTCAGACATACATGGTGGGCATACTTATTCCATCTAAAGCACAGCTGAAAAAAAAAATAAAGTAGAAAGAGAGATCTTACCAAGGACCCACGACTGGCAAAAGACAGACCAAGATTTGAAATGGGCTCCTCTTGGTCCCATTGACCAAGTTGTCCTGGATAATGACACTGAAAGAGGGGTAGAGGACACCAGAGATACCATCTGCATCTGGTTCTCATACTGGCCAGATCCCTTAGAGACCACCAGTGCTTAGTAAAGACGGGGAGTATCTGACTTACAAGGTCTGACATGATGGAAGCAGTTGGACTTTTCCTTCTCTGAGATTGGAGGGTTTCTGTGGCTACACACTGGCCTGATTCATACGAACCACCTGGTTCATACAGTATTTCAGGACAAAAAAAAAACTAAGAAGATTTAAGAAAAAGACCAGAATTGCATAGATGGTTCGTGTCCCACGGTCATGCTAGCCACAGAAGAGACCCTGATTCTGTCAGCTCTCCCCACCTACCACCCTATCAGCCCCTCCCAAGAGAAGTCCTACAAAAGGAGACCTACAAACATTCATTTTCCAGTACTGGCTCTGTAGTAAAGCTGAAAACCGTCATCTAAAGATACCCATTTTTTTGTCTATCTGGTCCAGGTCTACTGAGTCCGTGGGGATGGATCATGGAGATGGACATCATCACCACATCTGGGATGTGATGGACTCTAGGGGACCTTCCTCCACCACCACAGGTCTGAAGTTGCCAGGATTTGATTTGCTCCTGGAACATCCAAGAAGGCCCTGAACTTCAGAAAGCTTCCTCGGAAATAATAGGGTACAAGATTTGCAGACAGAACCTTCATTCTTCAAAAAATTCAAACTTTAAAGCACTGAGTCCGAGAACAGCCGAGAACAGGTAGAGAAGATGGGCAAGAAGACAGAAGTGTGTGAAGTCTGAGTGTCCCAAGGGAAGAGGAAGCAGATGGGAAGTGGATTTCTGGGGATGGGAGGTAGACAGAGGCTATCAGAAACAAACTCTCTCTCATATACTTGGACCTCGCCCTAGCAGGACTCAACACCTCTCCTTGCGCCGGCTACAAAGCCAAAGGGGGCACTTACACACTGCTGCAGTTTGGATCTTCAGTGCCCCTTGAGGTCCATGTGTTAAAAGGCCTAGTCATCAGCTGGGCACTACTAGAAGCTGGTGGAGGCCAGCGGGAAATCTTTAAGTTGTTAGGGGAGAGCTGTAGAATTGGGGTGTTCAGCTCCTTTTCCTTCTCTATGTCTCAGCTGAGAGGTGAACATTCCAAACCCTTTCTCTCTATAAGATGGTCACCTTAGATGCTCATCATGCTCATGGAAAGATGACCTCCACACTTATGACACTTATGACACTACCAGTCCCTCTGACACTAGCTAGACAGGTCAGAAGAACTGATAGGGAACACTGACTGGTGGGACCCACCATACCAGCTAGCACTTGGCAGTAGAAGCTGGAGGCTTACATGGGGGTGGGGAGAAACACATGGGATCTTATTAGAAGTAGTAGCAGCGTGGTTATTGTTAACTGAATATTTGCTGGTTCTCTAGCAATGAATCCCCTTGGACAGACATAGTACCCATGCATGTAACATCAACTTCTCTGTTACAGTGGTTGGTATTGGGGATTTCCTTGAAGAATATGTATCCCTGGGGACAGGCCAGCTTCAAGGGTTGTGTTGTTTTGTTTTGCTCCTAATACAAAATTTGAAGTGATTGCATACAATCATCCATGCCTCTCACACTGGTAGTCGTGACCCAATGATAAAAACATCCCCAACTGCTGGCATAGGTGGGTATTCAGCTCTTCATGGAAAGACCCTTCTTCCTCACAAGCACTTGGTGTTAATTTTCCAGAGTCATATCCTCCCACTGTCTGTGAAGAATGAGAAAAGGAAAACCAGCCAGCATGCCATGATTTTCATTTCTCTGTTAAAAAAAAAAAGGAAAGAAAGAAAAAGAAAAAGAAAAGAAAAAAAGAAAAAATCCACTTGCGTACACAGCTCTGAAGACAGCATCATGCTGCACCTCATGCACCTCAGAATGAAATTGTCTCCCTCCTCTGAGGTAAATGTTTAAAGGATATACCACTTAAAGGATGGTAGATTGCATCATCTCCAAAGATGCCCCCAAAGATTTGGACTAATAGCCTACCATCCTCATCTTTATCAGAACCCTAAGATGGTAAAGATGAGGATGACTTGGGGAAATCATCTCATCCCGAGGACCAGACAGCGATGCTCACAGGAGACAGATAAAGCCGTAAGTGATTCAAGCCCAGATGGGGCCTCTTGTGACTCAGAGTTTGTTATTCATCCAAGAAATAAATTTCAAACAGTTGAAGACTTTGCACAGCTGAGTTCCAAATCCCTTGGCCTTTCATTTTCCTAGAGCTTCCATAACAAATGGCCTTGAACGTGGTGGCTTCAAGCAATGGAAATGTATTCTTTCCTCGTTCTAGAGGTCAAAAGTCCAAGCTCAAAGAAGGCAGCAGGGCCATGTCTTCCCTGAAGGTTCAAAGGAAGACTCCTTCTTCACCTCTTCCAATTTTGGGTGGCTCTTCATTCTCTGGATTGTGGCCATGTAACTTTAGCCTCTGCCTCTGCCTTCTGTCTTAAAGGGATGATTGTCATTTTATGTAGGGTTCACCTGAATAATCCAGAATGACCTCATCTGGTATTGCTCTCAGCCATATTTGCAATGATCTCTCATCCCAATTAAGGGCACATTAACTGATTAGAACATAAGCAAACCATCTGAGGGTCAGCAGACAGACTCTTCTACTGGAATGAAGTAAAATGTGAACAAATGAACCACACCAGGACTGGCAGGTGGATCTGAGCAAAGGAATTTCCCTTTGTTCCATCTCTAAGGGTTGATCACATCGGTGCTTGTCCATGTCCTTTACTGGCTAAGACTCTCCTTAAATTCTCTGGGGGATGGGCAGGTGTTCTCAGGAATCCTAGCTGCTTTGAACTGCCAAGATCTTGACTCTCGTTCTGGCTTTGTGTGGGTTTTATATGGAGTCGAATCTCATCCTTTATTTGGGAGTTGTATTTCCTTATGGATTTTTTTTTTTTTTTAGTTTCTTCCCTATGCCCTACTGTGCTTCCAAAGTCATCTCTTCCCTCTCCTAACAACATTCTGGATTCAGCATATCCTTGGTGCCTCTTTCAGAATGTTAACTCATGTTTCTCAAATTTCTGTCTTTATCTGAATCAGCCATTGGGAGGCCATGTTTGAGTACAGACTACCAGGCTCCATGTTCAGAGTTTCTGATGCAGTAACTGGCTTGGAGGTGGGGCTAAAAGCTTGTGTTTTTCCCCCCATAGGTTTACTGTTTATTCAATGTTAAATGTTACAGAGTTCTTACACCGTTTGAACCATGCCTGAGAACCCGAGGAAAGAAATGGTGCAATGGACAGCCTCATCCACCCAGTATATTAAAACTTGATTCATATGCATTTGTATAATTTCACAATCTTAAAAAATTATAACAAGACTTGGAATTTACATCTGCTGCAGGTCTTCAGCATTCCAATACAGTATGCCATTAAACAATGGCATCACCTCTCTGTTCACATCTTCAACCACAACCCCAAACAGAATTTGTGTGTGCGTGTCTAGCTGGGGTAAAGCATCCTTTAAGGGAAGTTTGTGGCTCAAGGTCTGAGATTTCTTGTTACGGTTTCTGGTGCCCAAATGAAGTCTTCATTCAGTTTAACCAAGAATCTCAAACTTCTAATCACCCAACCTCCTCCTGGCTGGTTCAGATCATGCCAACATTATTGCCCAGAAGCGGCATACAGTCTGGTAGGAGCCTCTGGCCTACACCTCCTGCTTCCCACACTGCTGCACTAATGCACTAAACTGCAAGACTAACCCACTAAACTCTCAAGCAGGGAAAACATCCCCCACTACCCGGTCCACTCCTGTCAGTAGTGAGCAAGTTAGAACTGTGTTTGGCAAAGAGATTCATTTACAGAGAGAAACCCAGGCACTGCCATTCTATCACATAGTCATATGCCAATATAGAGTATGTGTACTGAACCATCTGTAGTGACAAACTCGGTAACCGACAGACGATTTCATTAGGTGAAAAGAAATTTAGCAGTAACCACTTCTAAGAGCCAAGTGCTACTAGATAGTTAAATTGTAATTACTAACAACGGAAGTGCTACATTACTGGCTACTCCCCTGCCTCTCCAAGTCAATACCAAACATACTCACAAAGTAAATGTCAAGAGCTGGCTAAACAATGAATGGATCTACAGAATAGCCCATAACCTTCCCAAGGTTGATAACCTCAGATTTGCTGTCCTTAATTGTGGATTTCATGTGGATCACACCTCCTGCATAAGGTTACAGTGATTAGTGTCTATGTGAACCTAGAAACCGACTCTACTGCATTCCTGTCAGAAAGCCCTCAGAAGCCAGCCACCTGGGTTCTGATCTGCTGTAAAAGATGAAGAGTTAAGTGACCTGAATTAACCTGTTCTGTGCCCCAACCTAAGGAATACTCTATAGGCTGTGGCTATGTTAGAGTCCTTGGAACAAGCCGCTGTCAGAAATGATGTGTTGGGTCATCTGGGTAGGGCTTATGATTTATAATTCAAGTTTGTAGTTGTATGAGGTAACTATGGATTTAAGTCAACCAAACTCAGGTCCACCAAATGAGGAGTAGGTAGGGGGTAGTCTTGTTTCTTTGAATAATTTTTCATTCAGATAGTACTTGTTGGGTTCCACACTAAGGCCTTGCTTTGACTTGGAGTAGGTTCTTTAAGGGCATATTATGTGGAGAAAGAGTCTGAAAGAAGCATTGGAATTGTGAAATGCCCTATGAATTGGCCAATCCTTAGGTGGAACCAGATAGCCTTTGATGGCTATAAAGGACAGCGAACCCACTGCACTCCAGGGACTGCTCAAGCCTCCTAATCAGGTCTAAATTGAACTGCTGTGGACGGAGTGTGGCGTCTGCTCACTGCTGTGGATGGAGTGTGGCATCTGCTCACTGCTATGGACAGAGTGTGGCATCTGCTCAGGAGGAGAGGGTTTCAATAACCTGCCTTTTAACAGTTCAAAGCAACAGGAGCAAAACACCAAGTTGCACATGAATCTGGCATGGTGTCTGATAAATCCTTGTGTGTGCCCCAAATGTGAAAGCTTGTGTTCTTATCTGTGGAGATTCTCTTCTGGCTGGTCCAGAGGCATGGTGAGAAGCACCATTCTAACCCATTCCTCATGCCTTCCTAGTGGACTTTCCTTGTTCTCCCACCACATCCAACTCATCTTCTATCTTCCTCTAGCCCAATAGGCTCTCTGCCTGTGGATAGCAAGCCTTTTAGGGGGTGTCATATATCTGATACCCTGCATAGCAGATATTTACACTATAATTTATAATGGTAGCAAAATTTAGTTATGAAGTAGGAATGAAATAATGTTATAGTTGGGGATCACCACAGCAGGAGGAGCTGTATTAAAGGGCCACAGCTTTAGGAAGGTTGAGAAGCTCTGTTCTAGACACTTATTCTCATCTCAAAATACCTAGAACCATGCTGATTTAGCTCAATCTTATACCTAAAGATTCCTACCTAACCATCCCATCCTTTGATGCCCATCTAAAACCTCTTCTCCCTCTCCCCACCCTCCTACTTTTCTAAATCAAAGCCAAGGATACCCAGATAACTAAGCTTACTCCATCCCAGAAAACAGGAAAATCTAGTCCCAAGCTGGTGAGACAGTGGGCACAGTGACAAGCCTGGCTTTAGCTGGATATCCTCCCAAGACTCCTAAAGTGGGTAGTCTAAGTCCAGCTCCAGTGTGGCCAGGGAGGAGTATGGAGGAGACATCCAAGCCAGTCTCCACCTACTCAGCTGCTCATGTTCCTTCTGTCTTCACCAGCCCCTCGTGCCCCAATGTGCAGCAACTCCCCTCAAGGGTGAGCCCTCAGATGCCAGCAGACCATCTTCCCAGGACATTGAGCAACACCCACTGCAGGATTTCCAGCCCTCATGTGCTCCCCAACAGCCTGCAAGACATTTTCTCTGAGGAATTTCAACACACATAACCAGTGCTTTGTTCCCCTGTGAATGCGGGCTTGTCTGGGTGCCAGAGTTGCACCACACAGGAGATTAACAAACATGAGCTGAACCTCTCAGCAGTTCAGTCTCTGTGATCTTTCTTAATACTATGCACAAATGTCAAACCACTCTAGAAAGAAAGAAAGAAAGAAAGAAAGAAAGAAAGAAAGAAAGAAAGAAAGAAAGAAAGAAAGAAAGGACATGGGAGAGGGTGTTGGGCCCACTGGCAGACCTAATGAATGCAGACAACCTGACCTTAGAGATCCTCTTAATGTCAAGTACTCAATGTCAGTTTTACTGAAGTTGAGCTGAGCAAAGGGTGTCCTAGGGCTAAGGTCACGGCTCTGCTAATGGTATGTAAATACTTAGGAGTTCCTCACACCCTTCCCTGATGCCCTCATACATAGAAAAAATTTAAATAAGATGTCAAGTGTCTGTGGTAGTAGTTCACATAAAGCTCATGTGTCCCCAGAGAACAATTGACTTCTATATGAATGGTTTGGGGACTCAAGTGGGAAGGAGGGACTAACCTAGTATGACATCATTGCACACAAGGACCCAGTTGAGGTTAGACTGGAGGGTTCTCTTCTCGTACAGGGTCACCCCACACATTGCCCTGTGGTCCTACACAGTTTTAATAAGATATCTGTATTCATTTCTAGGGCTGACATAAGGAAGAATTGTGGGGATGGAAGGCATAGACAACAACAAAAGTATTCCCTCAGACTTCTGGAAACGAAATATAAGCACAAAATGAATAAAAGTGAAAATACAAGCAGGATTGGTATTTCCTGAGGCCTCTCTCCACAGCTTACTGACAGCTGCCTTCCCTTCCTCTTCACACGATCTCTCTTATGTAAATCTGAGCCCTAATTTTCTCTTCTCACAAAGATACTCGTTACACGGGATGAAGGCCCAACTCTACGAACTCATTTCATTGAAATGTCCTTTATAAAGATACTATATCCAAATTTTGAGTAATGGGGGTTAGGGCTTCAGCATGCAAGGTGGGGAAAGGGGACCCAGTTCAGTATATAATGTATAATAATATTCATGCAATCCATTTACCACACTTCCCTGATTCAAAGACACACATTAATTTGTTAATTCAGATATTTTTTTAAACATTTATGAAATCAGGCCCCATCTGATAAAAATCTATAGTGCTCGAAGTTTGGTTTTCAGGCATTTTACATAATTATAATAATCTGCATACTTCCTCTTTTCTACTTTAGATAATATCCTGATTCCAATTTTATAAATTAGAAAGCTGAGGGTGACAGGCTGAGAAGTGGGAGAGTGGAGCTTCTCCTCTGTGCTGCTATAAATGTTACCAATTACTACTGCTCTTTCCGGTGAACTCACAAATGATACACATGGACCGGAAGAACACAGTGTCTTAGGCATGTACCCCCAATGTCAGGGCCATCCCCAGGGAAGTGTATGACCCTATGGGCACATATTTTCAGTCTAACAAAATATCATGAAAGCTTACCCAGTTATTCTCTCACTGGAGGTGTGAATCCCAGTTATCTACCAAACAGAAGCTTTGAAGGATAGCTAGTCTCTGTGTGTGAATGACTTTGTGTCGAGTATAGGAAAAATATATGTAGCATAAGTACATAGCAGCGTGTGCAATATTTGTGAGATGCAGGTTGCTGGGGTGATATGAGAAGGTGAGAGGTCTGAAAGGATGGACATGGTTTCTGGCTGGATGATATGGAGGGGAGGGCTGGATAAGAGGTGGGGGCATTGAGATGGACTTGGATGTGAGCACCTCATTTTCTGTTGCTGTAACCAAATACTCAAGACTTGGTAATTTGCAAATGGTAGTTTTCTATTTAACTATGCTGATTGCAATCCCCAGCTGGAGATGCCACCCCATCCCTTTCTCCTTGGCTCCCGCAGCTCTGAATGCAATTAATACCTGGTCACAGTGAGCTATAGCAACATCACTTTTTACTCCATGAAGAACTCCTTCTTTCCATCAAATCTCTTAAATTCCTGAGAGCCTTTCTCAACTCCCCCTGCATGGCACCAACCTAATGTGAGACCTCGAGTCTATCTAGGGATTCACTGTAATCTAAGCTAGAGAATTCTGGGACTTCATATAGCCAGGTCACCTGTTCAAGCGAATCACTTCCATCCATCAGCACAGCCAGAAAGAAGTGGTTGAGAGCCACAAGCACACAGGGAAATCAGTCCTCAGCAGACTGTTTCCAAACTAAGTGTTCAGACTGAAAAAAGGGTCATTTGTCAGCTCTGAGCTGCCATCTGAAAGGGACCATCAGAAACAACTGGCAGGGGAAGGAGCAAGGTGGCGCCACTCTGTTGATCTTCACTAGCCCTCAAGAGCCAGCCAATCTGTACTTGCTATTCAGACACTATTATAATATCTATTCTACTATTTAAGAGGACAGGATGGGGAGGTGTGGCCATTAGAGATTGCTCTAAGCATTTGGCAGAGCCGTAATCCTACGCATGATAACAGAGTGGCTCAGCACCCTAAGGGGCATAAGTAATAATCACATAAATGTCCACAGTATTATAAGGCTCCGTGATAATGTGATTTGATATTTGCAATGAGTATAAAGTAAGGGAGCTGAGCCTACCCCTTACTACTGATCTTGCAGTTAAATTCATCCCACTTCGGAAATCACATAAGCTCTTCCACTCACAGACATCACATTAATACTCTCGATTCAGGACATTATTCCAGATAACATCATGTCACTCTGTTCATTATCAACAGATGACAGTGATGACCATGTAAAATTACTTTGTTCTCTGCCACCAGCTTGGGCTACTGTGGCTCCGGTGCTTCATTGTGTCATTTATTAAACAGTGGTGCGCTGGGTGTTCACTTTATGCCAAACATTATTCGAGGAGCGTGGGAAACAGTAACCAAAATTCCTGTCCTTGTGGGGACTCTAATCGATCTAGGCCAAGTTGAAAGTGGAAATGGGAAAGCAGTGAATCATTGATTTAATAAATGACTACATAAAACAGTAAAAGGAGAGAACTATGGGAACAAATCACGTAAGAAAGGAGGGTGCCATGGATCGGCGTGCATATCACATTAAGTAGTGTGGTAGATGTAGGCATCATGGGAAGTTATTTGAGTGAAGATTTCACAATTTGTGACTCAAGCCAGTGGAAAGTTGAAGTCGTGGCCAACTGAAATCATGATGCCTGAAGACCACTGACTTAGCAAGAAGGGTCGGCAAGAGCCCCAGCTGGAAACATGCTCCACAATGTAGAAAAGTCAAGAAGACTCTTGGAGTTTAGACTCCCCTAGAGGGATAGTGTTACACGTAGAAGCCTTCACTGTATAGATGCGAGTTAAAGCTTTGAACTCAGTGATGTTACCAAGGGAGGAAGGAAAGGAAGATTAAAAAAAAACATAACCAGAAGGAAGCCAACAGAGAGAAAAGGAAACACCTGCAAGAGAGAAGAGGCTAGAAAGAATTAACTCTGTGATAAAGAGAGAAAGGCAGAGGCAAGACGAGCTACTGTATCTGGAGCTAACTGAGGAGACTGTTCCTCAGGGGAGGAGTGGCCAAGCTTGTCTAAATAACGTTGACAAGCTCAACTAAGATGAGAAGCAGTAGTGTCCCTTTATCAGGCACAGTGTTGTAGCTTCAACATGTTCCCTGTACGATGGGTACTGAGCATGGGGCTTGATTAAAAAGTTTCAGAGAAGGGAATACAGAGAGTGAGTGCGGGGAATATAATCAATGTTTTTCAAGAAATTCTCTTTCAAGAGGGGGCAAAAACCAAAGCACGAACTGCTGGGGAAAGTAGAGTTAGAAGGTTTTTGTGACTTACATGTAAAATGGAAAATGTTGGTATGGAAGAAAAAAGTTCTAGGACATCAGCCTCTAAAAATAAAAAGGAGCTTAACATCTGGTCAATAGGCTAACCAAGTGAGTTGGAGAGGACTCAGAGTCAGCCTGATCCAGGGAGGCAGGGAATGCAAGAGCAGATGTGAGGAGAGGCCCCAGTGGAGGTGGTAGATCATAAGAACCCAGCTCTTCTACTCCTCAGGGAGTCTCGGTAGGTAAGAAACAAGGTCATCAGCTGAGATGAGCAGACAAGAACATGGAAAGAAAGAAAAGAAGCTGGCAACTTATTGGTTAGGGTTGTGGTAATGCTTGGGGTGTGCTGTGACTTGTTTCAGGGATGAAGACCTACATAAGGGTTTTTAGGTGTGAGTTTTTGTTTGTCTGGTTGGTTGGTGAGTTGGTTGGTCAGTCGTTTTTTGGGACATGGTTTCTCTGTGTACTGCTGAATGTCCTGGAATTCACTCTGTAAACCAGGCAAGCCTTGAACTCAGAGATCTTCCTGCCTCTGCCTCCCCAGTGCTGGGACTAAAGGTGTATACCACCACAACCCAACTTTAGGTGTGACTTTAAAGGGAACCTAGTAAGTAACTCTGAGTACTTGTAGGGAAAGCAAGCAAGTCTAAGCAGAGCGGTGGCTTCATTGAACAAAGACTATGTCAAAGAGATCCCAGAGGAGCTGAAGAATTTTTGCAAAGAAGTAATCATAAAGATCAGCCATGGGATATTTATTTATTTATTTATTTAGTGGTGGGAGGTACACTTGTAGAAGTCAGAGAACAACTTTCAGGGGTCACTTCTCTGTTTCCATTTTGTGGGCTCTGGGGATCAAATTCAGACAACCACACTTATTGGGAAGTAGTTTTACTCATTAAGCCATCTCGTCTACCCAACATGGGACTATAAACTAAATATGGAGGGAAATGGACAGAGAGGGTGGGAACAAGGAAAAAGTGACAACATAAAGTGATGGGAGATTCCAGTAGGCCATGAATGAACTCAAGGATTCAGGCTCTTAGAGTGATTGAATTGGAAAAACAGGAGCAGTGATTTGAGGTTTTGAAACTTGAACCATAGAGGAACTCTGGTGTGATGGCACACACCTGTCATGTCAGTCTTACTGAGGGGAAAGAAGCTGAGGGGAAAGGGTTAATTTTGAGAAAGAGTCTTTCCTTTACAGGTCAGGCTGGCTTCAAACTCAAGTTCATGTTGCTGCTGCCTTGAGTTCCCTGCTGTTATGGCCAGCACCTAGAACTGTGAGCTGAAATTAACCCTTTCCCCCTTACATTGTTTTTCTCAGAGACTTTTAATGAAACTATTACATAGAAGGCTAATGATAGAGCTTCGTAATAGAGTATTGATCTCCAAAATCAGCCCCACCCCAAGATAAATTAATTTTACAAAAATGATAGTTTCAAGAAAATACCAAATTGCTTGTTTAAAAGTACTTTGAATGTTCAAATATTAAGATTTAGGAATAACCTTAAGAGCCTAATGCTTTAAAAAGAAAAGGGAGTGGCAATGTGCTCCTCAAATGTGCCAGTCAATATCCTGAACAGTATATGTGTGTATATGCCACATATGTGCCAGTCAATATCCTGAAAGTATATGTGTGTATATGCCACATATGTGCCAGTCAATATCCTGAACAGTATATGTGTATATATGCCACATATGTGCCAGTCAATATCCTGAACAGTATATGTGTGTATATGCCACATATGTGCCAGTCAATATCCTGAACAGTATATGTGTGTATATGCCACATATGTGCTAGTCAGTATCCTGAACAATATGTGTGCATCGACCCCAGAATATGCCAGCCAATGTCCTGAATGGTGTGTATGAATAGGCTACAGAATAGTCCATGTTATTGTACAAAACCGATCTTTAGCAGAACTGCTGTTCTTTGGAATTGGTTCCTAATGTCATGCAATCAGAGGGAGAGAAGAAAACTGCTTAGATGACAAAATTCTTACCTTATCATACTTGTCAGAGTCACAGAACAATGGATATAAAAGCAGGGCCTGGGAAATCACAGGGGTTCCTGCAGCTCACATCACTGTCCTACAGTGCACTCCCCCTCGAACCAGTAGTTACTTTCACATGTAGATGATGGACATAGAGATGATGATACCCCATGTCTTGTACTTTGAGAACCCCCCCTTGTGATTGCTGTTCTCTGCTTTTTGATGGCAGGTGTTTGGGCCTGTGACTTCAGTTCTCTACAATGATCCAACCTTAGTCAGGAGCTATTTTCTGTTTTTCAAAATGATAAAGGTGTGTGAATGGTACTCTGTGCTATCAATGTTGGAATGTTTGTTACTGTCTTTAAATAGATTTCCCTCACTGTTCGTTAAACAACAAACAAACAAACAAACAAACATTGCTTAAAGGCCACTTCTTCTGTGACCTTTAACAAAACCTAGATGCCCCATGACAAAGTTGCTACTTTCCTGCCCACATGGCTCTCTGAGTTTCCTTTTGCTCTTGGCTTTATACTTCCTCCCCAGGTGCTTCTTTGATAAGAAACCATGATTGATTGTGTAACGTTATTCCTAAGATCCCATCTTTTGTCTAGAGTTTTATGTTTATTGGCCATTTCCAAGGAGATTGACAGTATCATGATTTCCTTATATGCAAATCTCCTCCCTTTGTGTCATAGGAAGGCTGAGACTTGGGTACAGCCCATCTTTACATCTCTAGCTCCTTGCTTGGTGTCTAGGACTTTAAAAAAATGCATTTGATGCAACCTGGAGAGCACTCACAAGCCTAGGTAAGTAATGTCAAAAGTAGATAGTATGAATTTAGGATTCTTTCCTTCTTCCATCAAAAACTTTCTTCCTCTTTGACCAGGGCAGGAAATTGCACCAGAAGGACTTCATCTCTGTAGACTTTAAAGCTTTTGTTTGATATCTTGTAACAGGGCTCCATCTAAAACTGAATCATCCCAGGAAACAGGAAGGGCATCATTTCTTGTTTTCTCTTCTTCCTTTTACCAAGTCCCCAAGCAAAGGCATCACCCAATTATAATAGCAATAGTCTTTAGCAACTACAACTACATGTGAAATAATGTATTTCAATAAAAATAGAGAAGAGATAATAGTGAAGATTAACATGGTAGGCACAATCATTTTCTCCATTAAGATCTTATTTGTTGAGGTCCCTCTGTGTGGCCATCACTCAGTTAGGTGTTGAAGCTATTAATTACAAAGCCTGCAAGTGCTTGGTCTCTGCTCTCAAAGAGCCCATATATACGTGAGCAAATCAGGGTTTCTGTGCATGAAGTAATCATAATATCTGATCGATGCAAATTATCCTCTCTACTGGCCTGTTCCATCTCAGAAAGTTTTAGCACAAAGGGCCTAGGATGGCAAGTCTTTGATATTTCTACCATTCATTACAAATAGGACTCTGAGATAGCTATGTTCCTATGTTTATGCAATAATCATTTCCTTCTTAGCATTAGTATCGACCCCTGAAAGTCTCCACCTCTATCGGCTTGGTGACTCACAGACCACAAGCCTTCAGTTCATTGAGCTCACAAATGCTGCTCTGACAACGAAGCTATGACTCTTTTAGCCCCAGTTTCTTAGCCACAGCCTAGACTTTACTCTCTTCTACACTGTCCCTTGCCTCTTGTGGCCCCTGTGTTTTGTATGCTGTATCTGAGAGCCAATGTGATTCTAGAGCTGTACTGAAAGCAGACACAGGAGGATCTGGGGAGTTCAATGACTAGCCAATTTTGTCAACCAGTGAGTTCCATGCTCAATGAGAAATCCTATCTCAAAAAATAAGGAGATGAATCTTAAAGGAAAAAGATACCTAATGTTGACTTCTAACTTCTGTACATGCATTCATAGGCACATACACTTGTATGAACATGTGTAGACACACATGTACCATGCACACACACACATACACATGTATACATACATGGAAGAGGGGGAAAGAGATGAATAGGGTGTTTAAGGAAAGCAATGATGATTTGGAAAAGAAGTGAATGAGAGGATTCACACAAGACCTCCTAGAACAGGGACATGGCCACTAACCAGTGACAGAGCTACCTGGGAGACAATATTAACCAAGGCTGTAGGATGCAGGATACATCAAATGATCAACAGATAGACTGTGATGTTTGTCCTGTGGCCAGAATGCCAAACCACAGAACCAAGCAGTACATTCTGGCCAACTCCTACATCTGATGACCTATTCAAAAAATATTTGCTTCCTGCTCCTGAGACCTTAAGCTCCAAAGCTATAGAAGTCATAATTTCCCCCAGTAGACAAAATAATGGCCCCATTGAACTAGAAGCTGAGAAGGCCAACTAGCTACATTAGGCTCTTTGTGGTTATGAAACAATAGCTTGATAAAGAGGTAGTTGTTACATATTGAAGGCCGAGTAATAGGTCCAAAATGCTGAGAACCCTGTGGGGCATCTCTTAAAATAGATACTTCTGTGATGACAATGTCTGAGTGACTTTGTATAAACAAGACCATCAAAGGCTTAATCTGTAGTATAGCTCATCCACTGTATCAGTAATTTTTCTTGTTGATGCAACAAAATGGCAGACAAAGCCAACTTAGGGAGAAAGGGTTTACTTTGGCACATGGATGTAGAGGATACAGTCTGTCATCTTGTGGAAATCATGGTGGCAAGGGAGTTGAGTAGGTAGTCACATTATATCCATAACTAGAAAGGAGTTGGAGATAAACGGTACCCATACTTTGTCCTTTACCCTTTTTATTCTGTCAAGGACCCCACCTCCACCCCAGTCCATGTGTTGGTACCACCCACATTTAGCTCTCTCTGGAAACACTTACAGATATGCCCACAGGCATGTTGTCTAGGTGATGCTACATCTAGTTGACAATGAAGATTCACTATTACATTTACCAGGTAAGAACTTTATCCAACACAAAAGTAATAACTGAGAACAAAGAAATTGGAAGTAAGAGGAGTGGGCCAGACTTAGCATCGCTGTCACAAATGCCTGAAAGACATAACGTAAGGAAGAGAGATTTGTTCTGCCTTGCCAGTTCAGAAGTTTGAGCTGCCTGCCCTTCCCCCTCCCAACCCCATGCTCAGGAGAGTGTGATAGGGCAGAGCAGCCTGGTGACTATAAATCTATAAAACAGATTAAACTATTCATAAGCCAGTGACCTCATTATCTAATCACAAAACCCCACCTCTGATCACTGCTGTGTTAGAGACCAGCCCAGCTTTCGGTGGGGTGGCATTTAAGATGAATTATTCAGTATCCATCATTCAACTGTACTTGTATCAGAATTTAGTTATGAATTGAGTTATGTGGGAGCAAGACAGAGTGCATGGCACCCACTTTTGTGATGTGGACCAGGGGAGATAGAGGCATGGTTCTAGACTCTCGGTACAGTGAGAATGTCCTGATTGGTTTCCTGATCTAAAAGCACTAGATCCACCAAAAGCAGTATGATTGTGTCGCAGCCACTGTCTCGCTATGGGGGTGAGGGCAGCTCCCTTGGCCACTCAGTGCTACTATGTGGCTTTGGAAATCTTTCCTAGGAACTCTGTCTAGTCTAAAGCATGCTCACCAACCTTCCCTACTACCCTCTTAGCTATACACACTCTTCATAGAATTGAGTGTTTAAACTTGCTAGAGTGGCTTCTACTGTGGAAATCTCAGAATCCTGCCCTGAGTGTTTGCTCAGTATGGCCCCCACTCTTCTCATTCATGTGACTCCATTCTTCCTTTCCCTGTTCTTTTTCTTATCCCTTCTCACTTGTCATAAGGTTGGAGAATAAGCAACTGTCTTAGTTGGGTTGCGTTGCTGTGAAGAGACACCATGACCAAAGCAACTCTTATAAAGGAAACCACTTAACTGGGGCTGGCTTAGAGTTTCAGAGGTTCAGTCCATTATCATCATGGCAGGAAGCATGATAGTGTGCAGGCAGATATGGTGCTAGAGGAGGCAAGAGTTCTACATCTTGACCTGAAGGCAAACAAGAGGAGACTGTCTTCTGTAGGCAGCCAGGAGGAGGGTCTCTTCCATCCTAGGTAAAGCTTTAGCATAGGACCTCAAAACCCACCCCCACAGTGACTTACTTCCTCTAACAAGGCCACACCTCCTAAGAGGGCCAAGCATATTCAAACCACCACAGCAATCTTCTGTCAATTCAGCAGTTTCACAGAGTGAGCTCTTCATGTGTACCTTGAGCAACTGAAGAAGAACCCAGGCACAGGAGGAAAAGACTAGATTCTTTTGCATTAGCTGCTGAGGGCATAAACTACCTGCTGTGTAATTTGCTCAAAACCGCCTGCCGTATCAACAGTCTACCTGAGATTGTCTTTGACAAAGAGGTCCCTACCTCTAAAGCATTTTCAAACGATTCTAATTCTTAACACAATAGGAAGTGGGAGGAAGAGGGGAGGAGGAGGAGGAAAATGAGCCATTAAGAATCACTCTGAAGAGCAAGAAGGAAGGCAAAGAGTTGAGTGGGTGGGGAGGTGGGGAGGATCTGGGAGGAATAGGGGGGAGAGGAAGCCACGATCAGAATATATTGTATAAAAAACATGTTATTTTTCAATTAAAAAAAAAAGACTCTGAAGCCAGGACAGTGGGGCTCGTTGATTCATAGATAAATCACAAATACCAACATACCTTGGTCCAAAGTTATGGATTATCTCTGCAACAAGACTCTTGCTCTTCTGTATATTGGACACACAAATGTAAATCAGTCATATAACATTGTTAACTTGGGAGCTTCCAGCAAGTATTCTGTACAATGCTTAATGAGAATGCTGTTTTCTCTGATAAACAGACTAGAGGTCCAGATCAGCAATCAGATGCCCTGAGTTCTAGACTAATCTTTGTCTCTGCATAGTGATGCTTCTTGTTAGAGACAGGCTGAGAATCACTCGGCGAGTTTGAGTCAGAGACAAATGAAAGAGGGGGTGGAAAGTTATTCTGCAAATGTTTGATGGTTCCCAAAGGTAAGGAAGGCATCCTGTGATCCTCATGACTCAGATCATTCCCCCAAAGACTTCACAGTCAGGAGTCCCAGAGGGCCTGACTCATCCTGATCTCTTCCTGAGCCCAAGTGGCTGGCCTGCTTTGGATGACAGGAACTGTGGGGACTTTATGTAACTTCTAACTTTGGCTCTACCATCTGCTAGCTGTACAACCACAAGCAGGTGTCCTCAACATCCTCACCATTGAGGTGAAGCAACGTTTCTGCCTTCTGTGGCTGTCATGCAGATGGAGTGAAAGAGTCTGTATAAAGTGTCATAGTCGCGTAAGGTTCAATACCTGCGTGCAGCAGCCACCGAAAAGAGCTGACACCTTAACAGTGCCTCCAAATTTTTCCCCACCAGCCAGTGCTCTGCCCCATGGTTCTGTTCCATCCAACCTTCAAACATTCATCTCTAGGATGGACCAGCAAAAAAGGTCTCTAGTCTGTAACCTACAGTTTCAATGCAACTTCTATGTAATAAGATTTAGCGACACGAACTGCTTATTGTTTAGGGAAGTGTTGGGAGTTGAACACAGGGCCTCACACACAATAGGAAGTCCACCGCTGAGCCTCACCAGAGGCCCACTGGATCTTTAAAATGGCCCAGAGAATTGCTGTACTTGTCCATCAACTGAAGCTGTTTGTTGATGGTGCCCTCCCACCCTGTGAGCCCCATACAGGCACTACTAGAAAGGACAGCTTTAGGCAAGGAAGATCGCCATGATTTCTCAGGTTATAGAGAAATGAGAACACATTGTACATGATAAGCCATTGAAAACACAACTCTTTTTCCGGGCCAAGTACTTAGGAACAAAAGGGCATCTTGAGCCACAGCCAGGGGCATTGGCAGCCTTTGTAGCAGCCGGAAGGATCCTGCCAACCACAGAAGAGCCACCTCAGCCTAGCAGATCACACTAAAGTCCTCAGTGTGCCAGGAGCATGGGGCATGGAGTGAAATGGAGCTGGCCGTGCTCATGTACATGATGATAGCATTAAAGGCAAAGGACATGGTCTCAGGGCCGTAGCTTTTTCCCTGCCAATTGCATTTAAAGGGTCTGCAGAAGAGGGAACTCAGCTGGGATTACTTTGTGGGGAAAGAGGAAATGCTTTGTACTAAGGACAGTGTTGGGCATTTGCTTTTACGACTGGATGGACATGTCAAGCAGCTGGCAGTCGTTGGAGCATATCCTTGCCACCACCAAGTAGGAACTGCCATTCTCCACAGCTCAATCATGAGTCCTCTCTAAGCCAGTAGCCAAGACTGTGTGCTGACAGACACTAGCTAGAGGGCTCTGACAGGCATCATAACCGGCTCCATGGCAAACAAGGGAGCTAGGCAACATGGAAGTCCTGTGACTTTTCTGAAAGTGTGGCTATAGCACATATATGCATATAACACCCAGAAAGGAAAAGAAAGAAAAAAGTCAGGAAAGGAGTAAGGAGAAAAGATGAAATCAAACGGCACTCTTGGCATTTTTCAAACATTTGTGAAATCCTCATCGTTACCTCTGATGTCAGTGTGACTGGGTTTAATAACTCTGAGAGGTGTGGATTCCTTTTAGAAGCCACATGCAAATGTGGCCAAGCTGACTAATCTATACACATAGCCATCTCCTTAGCTTTAGCGCCCCTTCCCTAGGCATTTTGAATGGAAGCCCTCTTTCTCTTTACACACTTGCAAGCCATGCGTTATTGCTAATAGTTTTTCTCAAAACAAACAGGAGTCAACCTCTTACTGCAATTCCTATATGTAAAAATCCATCCCCATCATAAATAGAGGAAGTGGGGGGAGGGGTAAGAGGAGAACCGCCTTGACCCGGAGGAGCAGAGTATGACAGTATCGAAAGTTTTAATAAATATTAAATCCTCTTTTCCCCCTTTCCTTTTCAATATCTCAGCAGCTGCAGCCCAAGATCCAGCAGGTAACAAAGCTGCAGCTCCCCAGTGAAACCCTCCACACTGGACAGGAAGCCACAGACTCCACAGGGCCTACCCAGCCTGTGGAGGTGATGTTGCTCAGAAGCCAATCAGCTGTTGAGCATGAGGAACTAGGGGACTCTGCTGTCTGGTCATCTCCTCACCTGTGAATGCCTTTCACACCTGGGAGTGATCCTTGGCTTGCTGTTCTCCCAAAGGGCTCTAAACACCTTCCCGTCTCACTGGCCAGCAGTAGGTCTCTCCAGAACCCATCTTACTGTAGGCCCAAATATACCATCCTAGAACTGCTTGTAAGATCTGTATCCCTCCAGCTCGCATTGCTATAACTAGGCTGTTTCCCGGTAGACATACAGTCCTGCCTTGGTATTGGCATAGCGGGTAGAAGTGGGGGAGGGAGATTGATTCCAGGACATCCCACAGATACCCAAATCCCAGATGTGCAAGTCCTTTGTATATAATGGCATGCATTTGCATAGACCCTACACACTTCCTTCATATACTTTAAATCATCTCTAGATTACTTACAATACCTAATGCAAAATAATGCTTTGTAAATAGTTATTATACTGGGGAGACAGAACCTGTAGAGACCATCTCCAGTAGATAGGCATCGCCCCCTAGTTTAAGGATAGGGCCACCCACACATCTCAAGAATTGTTCCTATCTAGAGGAAATGCAGAAACGAAACAAAACAAACAAACAAAAAAAAAAAAATGGCCGGGCGTGGTGGTGCACGCCTTTAATCCCAGCACTTGGGAGGCAGAGGCAGGCGGATTTCTGAGTTCAAGGCCAGCCTGGTCTACAAAGTGAGTGCCAGGACAGCCAGGGCTATAAAGAGAAACCCTGTCTCGGAAAAAAAAAAAAAAATGGAGCAGAGACTGAAGCAAAGGCCATTCTGAGACTGCCCCACCTAGAAATCCATCCCACCTGCAGACACCAAACCTCGACACTATAGCTGATGCCAAGAAGTACTTGCTGACTGGAGCCTGATATAGCTGTCCCCTGAGAAGCTCTTCCAGGACCTGACCAAAACAGATGCAGATCCTCACAGCCAACCATCAGACTGAGCCCAGGGAACCCAATGGAAGAGCTAGGGTAAGGACTGAAGGAGCTGAAGGGATGTGCAACCCCACAGGAAGAACAACAATATGAACCAACCAGACACCTGAAAGCTCCCAGGGACTAAACCACCAACCAAAGAGAAAACATGGAGGGACCCATGGCTCCAGCTACATATGTAGCAGAGGATGGTCTTATCTGGCATCAGTGGGAGGGGAGGCCTTTGATCCTGTGGAAGCTTGATGCCCCAGCATAGGGGGATGCTAGAATGGTGAGGTAGAAAATGGGGGAAGAACACCTTCATAGAGACAAAGGGGTGGAGGGATAGGATAGGGGGGTTGCTGAGGGGAAATCGGGGAAGGAAACAACATTTGAAATGTAAATAAATAAAATAATCAAAAAAAATAGTTATTTTACTGTATTATGTAGGGGATGATGACAAGAAATAAAGGTGTGTACCTGTCTGCACAGATGCTACCATTGTATGAACTACACAGCACCTGACCTAGAGTTGGCTGAAGCTGCAGGTTCTGGATCTACAGATTAAAAAAAGCCAACTCCAGCCCTACTGAGAGAGTCAAGCTAGAGAGTTAGCTACTCCTTTCTGACCTCCATCACTTATTTCTGCATGCACACACACACAACCCTAAGTATCTTAGCTCTTCTAACTGAAAGGTCCTCTACTGAGTCTCCCTCCCATGTAAAGTAACTTGCCCAGAGTCCCCAGTGGACAGACGCATGTCCATTCTCAGGTCAGGGACCACCAGGATTATGTTACTGAGATGCTAAGATCACCCAAAAGTGTGTGTGGGCCTTCAAGGTAGACATCTAGAGAAGACTCCAGGAGGAGGTAGGACTCAAGTGAGAGGCTGAAACTAAAGTCAAATGGGTCACAGAGGATGGAAAGAGAAGACAAGAACTCCAAATTTGTCTGACTCTAAAGGCAGCTGAGCCAAGGGGTGACAGATCCCAGAGCCTGGCTCTGGCCAGCTTCTTCACCATGTGTTATTTCATGTAATACTAAAACCGGCCTTATGGTTGGTTCCCAGTGTTGGTCTGTCACAGGATGAGAAAACCAGAGCGTTGGCCCACAAGGCCACAGTCTTTACTGACACGGTAAGTTGAAGTGCTTTCTCAGCTGATGAGTCAGGATTGGGGGGTTGGGCAAATGTGAATGGAAGAAACGAAGGCATAGAGAATTCTGGAATCTTGCATCTCAGCGCCCTGGGTTCCACACTCCAGAACCCCCTTTGGGCATTGCCACATCTACAAGGTGGCAGAAGAAAGTACTACATGCCCAAATCCTAAAGAGTGGGCACTGGATTTAAAACAATTGACAGCCTCTTTAAAATGTGTGTGTGCGTGTGCGTGTGCATGTGTGTGTGTTTGTGTGTGTGTGTGTGTTTGCATGTGTGTGTTTGTGTGTGTCACAGGACCATATTGCTGTGTCGGCTCTCTGCTTCTATTTTTACGTGGTTTCTGGAGCTGAACTCTTGAACAGACAAGCACATTTACCTTCTGAGCTATCTTGCAGGCTTGACAGCCTTTTTGTTTTGTTTTGTTTTGTTTTGTTTTGTTTTGTTTTAATGAGCAGAAAATCTTGATGTGAAAATAAACCTGTTACTAATTCTGTTTCTACACAGAATAACTTCTCCTTCCCCTGGGGTAGGCTCAGAGCACCAGAGATCCCAGCCCTTGGCTGTCTTTGGAATGACTGGTATGTCTAAGCAAACTAAGAATTGTTTTGCTTTTTGAAACCCCTAAACCACTAATGGGAATGGAAGTTAGCAGAAGCCAAGCAGTCAAGTTTCTAGGTTTCTTGGTCATTGATGCAGACAACAACATCTGTACTGAGTCTTCTATGAATCGGTTTCATTTGAGCTGCTGGACTGGGGGGTGGGGAGGTGGGACTAAAGGCAAGCCTGCAAAGATAAATTAGCTAAGGCCTCTCTCTCTCTCTCTCTCTCTCTCTCTCTCTCTCTCTCTCTCTCTCTCTCTCTCTCTCTCTCCTCCCTCGTCCATTCTCAGGAATACAGTGGCAGCTTTTGAGTGTCTTACAAAGAAACACTCTGGCCTGTTTATCCCTTCAGTTTTCTCAGACTCCTAACTCCACCCCCATATCCAAGTTTTGCAACCCGGTATACCACGGGTTAAATAAATATGTGTGACAAAACAAGGAAATGGGCTACTGAGCTTTGCAAACACCTGAACACAGTTCTCTCTGTATGTAAATGAGCCCGGAAGCGTGGACGGGCACAGAGATGACCCTGTAATCCAATCCCCTCTGTGCAAATAAGAATGAGTACATGGGGTAGCTTGCTTCTTGCCTGAGACTTCCATGCAGGGGAACTGAGTCAGGCCTTGGCCTTTGACTACAGTTTGCTCAGAGGTCGGCAGCCTCTGAAGACCCAAGAGCACTGAATGAACTACCAGTAGAAAACCAAGCTTGTGGCTGTTGGGGTTTTTGCTTGTTTGCTTACGTTTTGTAAGGCATAGTGTTCAGCGACCAAGTCTGGGGTTCAGCCCATGCTGAAGGCGTACATACAATCGCAGCGTTTCAGCTCTGAGCTCCCTACCCATTCATTCCCAGGCAATCACATAAGTTCTGAGCGCTGCTGGTTTTCTATCTATAAATGGGAGAAGAAGCTTAACAGTGCCAGCTCTGGTGGCCTTGGAACAGTACTGTGGGCTTAGAAACACGGCAGAAACCATACTATAAATTACCAATGTAGCACAAATGTAAGAGTGTCCACCATGAGTACACTAGTCTCCAGATGGGTATATCTGAAAAATTCAAGTTGTCTAGTTGCAATTCTGATTGTCTCTTTCAAAGAAATAAAAGGTAGCTAGCTTCTAAGTAGGTCAGCCCAACATGGACTCTGATGACCGCATGAACTTGCTCATGTACAGTAACATGTCCAGACATCACACTTGAGCTCTCTATGTAGGCAGGAAAAGCTCTTAGCAGTTTTATCTTCCTCCGGAAGTGTTATGTCTTGTTTAGAGAAGTTGGATTTTAAACTGTTTTTTAAGATGACACTTACAAAACCTGCAAAAACTCTCCACTTACCTCAATAATCCCCATTAACTAATTTTTTTAAATTGCATTGTCTCTAACTAGGTTGAATGTCCTTCTGCCTTTGCTGTGTTGTAGTTCTGATGAGTTACCTTCACATTTACAGGGTCAGACAGCTGCTGAACACCCATTAGACGTGCCCAGCTCATGTGGACTCTCCTGTCACAGACACGGTGTGTTTTTGCGGCCACCACAGCCATCCTCATTAGCACATATTTTCATCTTCTCAGTCTCGGGGATGCATTCAAATGCTCGCTGACCAAATGTTCCTATAACTAACACCTCAGATAGTCACCTTCCTAGTTTATACTTACCTGGAAGCTGAGATCTGAGCGTTCACCTTCTGCTCTAATGAAGCAGCCCCATGCAGGCGGTGCAGTCTTACATTCCCTCCACTGTCTTTGGAATACTTATGCCCCCTGCCCACAGTGCTTCAGTGCTTTAGGGTAAGAATCCTACCCCCTTTGCAATACACTGTAACTCCGTCTTCCCCTAAGAAGCTGTCGAGGCCAGGTCTGATTCAGTACAAGCAAATGCAGTAGCTTTATCCTCATCCTTGTATGGAACTTAATACACGATGACCAGTATATCTGCATTCTTCCTCCCGGTTGGAAGTGCCTGGAAGGCAAGGGCTGCCTCTCTAGCCACAGTATTCAGCTCCCAGTAAACTCCTCACTGCTCTTTTCTGGGCATGATGACAGGAGTCCCGCAAGGCAGAGAGACTGAAATACTAGCAAAAAGGCCCACCTTACAAACACTAGCTCTCTGAGTCCTTCTCTTAGGATAAATGTTAGTTAGTTCAGGACCCCCAAAGAGCTTTTTCCATAGAAACTTTGGCTCTACACACTTTCTTAGAAAATATATTATAAAACCACTCACCAGGCACTGGTAGCACACTCCTTTAATCCCAGTACTTAGGAGGCAGAGGCAGGCAGATTTCTGAGTTCGAGGCCAGCCTGGTCTACAGAGTGAGTTCCAGGACAGCTAGAGCTACACAGAGAAACCCTGTCTCGAGGAAAAACAAACAAACAAACAAACAAAAAACAAAAAACAAAAAACAAACAAACAAAGAACCCACTCTGCTTTGGCCAAATGGAGGCATTAATACAACAAATGCTATGGGTTCATATTCATACAGGGGCTGAAACTAAAACAGAATGGAAAGCAGTGATATGTGGCTGGTTTCGTTCCCAAAGCATTTGGAGACCCAAAGGACACCTTAATATTGACTACCGTGATCATTAACTTTGGCCAAACACCCATAAGAGACAAGGCAATAAAGGGAGAGAAGCTGATCAAATAGGTGTACCCCAAACTCAATAAGACTGTGCAAGGGCAGACACAGCATTTGAACCTGGCATTATAGAATGACCAATGGGACAGATAATGAGACTGTCACATGGGATCTGCCCTAAACCTGCTGTTCCACTTTGAGCAAGTCCTTTGGCCACGCATGGAGAACTTTAGCTTTGCCGTCCGCAAGGTAACACTATCCTTTTATCATTCATAAAATTCTGGGTCCGTTCCCATTCACTTGCTGTGGGAGTGACGGAGGCCTCAGGCAGATAGAGCCTAAATACCCACTTGAGCTAAGCTCGTGTCTACGTGTGGCTAATGCTCACTATAAAACCTACCCATGCACCAACAGAGTCAACGAACCCATGGGGGCTCCCAGAGACTGAACCACCAACCAAATGGCAAGCAGAGGCTGGACCTACACCTCCCCTCATGTGGGTCACTCATCAACTGGAGCAGGGGACTGCCCTTGAATCTGTTGCCTGACTATGGATCCTGCTCTCCTAACTGGGTAGCCTCATCTGGCCTCAGTGGGAGAGGATGTGCCGAGTCCGAGTCCGGCAGTGATTTGATGTGCCAGGGTGGGTCGATACCCGGGGGGCCTCCCCCTTCTCAGAAGCAGGAAGTGAAAAGAGGGGCTATGTGGGGGAGGGGGGAGGAGGAGGAAGGGGACTGTTATTCGGATGTAAAGTGAATTAATTAATTAATTTTAAAATGAACCTATCCATGCATGTTTTCTTGGGTTTGGTTTTGTTTTGGCTTTGCATGGTTTTCTTGGCTTTAATGATTTTGTTATTCCCTTTCCCCTTTGCAAGAGAAGACTGTATTGATTACATTTCCAAGCTCACCTCACAATGTCACCCCCTCTGTTTTACGTAATCCTTTCTGATCGTCTTGTAGCTAGCTGTTCTTCCCACTCCTAGCCCCTCCCAAGAGGATCCATCCAACCTGAGAAACCTACAACATCTGGTTTGAATGTGCTTTTGTAAAAGGTGCACGGTTTTTGCTTTGTGCCTATTTTTAAATCTTTAGCCTGGATCTGAGGTTGTATATTTCTGCTTTCCTGGGGAAGCTGGCAAGGATGCCCCACCCTCCTTTCCATCTCTGAGGATAACTGAGGGCCACAGGCGATCTGCTGCTGGTCCTGTGCTATGCACAGGATAAAAAAGCTGGAAGTGGCCACCCTCGCAGCCAACGGAAGGGAATTACAGCGGAAAGATGAAGCGCAGACTTTCCAGGAGAACTCACTTCATCCGAATCCTGTTTTTTCCACATTGTGTGGCTGCAGGCGAATTACTCAATCTCAAAAAAAAAAACACTTCTTGGTCCCATAAAATAAGGGGGGAGAATAAATCATTGAAGGTATTGTGAAGGTTCTATACGAGAGGCTCAGAGCAATAAGGGCTAGTCCTGTGTGAACTCTAAGTAGATGGCGGCTGAGTTTAGTGGGACTTACCTAGCAAAGCATTCACAGAAGCCGAGACCCCCAGGTCTTTGTGGGAGAGATAACTGGGAATGAAAACCACATGAGAAGCCTAGAGCTTTAAAGACATGGACAGTGGAAAATCACACAGCTAAAGATCTGATCATTAAGCCTTCAAGTCCCCCCGGGTAAATGATTCAGAATAGAAACATACAAGGGTCAAAACTGGTCCCCTCTACAAAACTGGTCTTCCATGTCTAAGACCTCCTTCTCTCCTCTCTTTCTCCTTCCCTTCCTTCCCTTTGTTAAACTAGGCACTAGCTTTCCTCAATCCCAAATAAAAGTCTCCCGCACCTGTAAATATGCCAACAATCTGATGTCAGCGTCATCAGTCTGCTGTACCCGGGGCCAATCTTTATCCTAATGTTTGCTATTCAAGGAAACGTAGAGCTACAGAAAGTTAATTAGTGCCTAAGAGGTCTATAAAGGCCATCTGCCCCACAACTCTTTTACATTCGAGGACGCTGGGTAAGTGAAGAAGCCTCTGCCACTGTTATTTATTTTGAGAAATGTGTTCTCCTAGGCATGCCGCGATCACACACGCAACTCCACAACTGACACTTAACACACTCTGATGTCTCCGAGTTCTGCAAGGAGACAGAAGCAGCTCGACATTTCCATAGAGCCAAAAAGTACTCTGCAATCACCTCTAGAGCTACTGTCCTAGAGAGGAATACGGCTTAAACACAGACACGTGTTGCTGAACCCCAAAGCCTCTCCCATCTCCTCACCAGTGACCTTTAAAGGGCATACCCTGGGGAAACAATGATCCACAGTCAGTGCCCTTCAGCGACATGAACTCTGGGCTGTGTGTCTAAGCAGCTGGAGCCAGGTGAGTCACAAAAGTCATGCCCAAAGCCACAATGATCAGAGCAGGATTGTGAAAACCCCAACCCCGCCCCGCCCCGCCCCGCCCCGCCCATAGCATTAGCTCAGGGAGGCACACTGTCCGCTTCCTCAAAGAGATGGCTTTCAACAAGACTAATGATTCATATGAGATCAGAAAATCTGGTGTGCTTCTATTTATACCCTCCAAACTGGTTCAACTGCCCGTGCAAAGTGTTCACACATGAGATAGCATCTGCTGACTTTCAGCAATTGGAAAATTACATTTTTCTTTTGTTTCTTAATATAATATTTGTACAGTTGTGTTTATTGTTTAGGTCAGTTTGTGAGTGTGTGTGTGTGTGTGTGTGAGAGAGAGAGAGAGAGAGAGAGAGAGAGAGAGAGAGAGAGAGAGAATAAATAATTTGACTTTGTATTTTTCACATTAAGATGACCAAAAATAATAAATATATTGAATCTTATGATTCCAGAAGATTTCTAAAATAGATACATTTGAAATTTTCATTGGTCTTACCATTCTGTCTGTACAAGATGTATACAGGAATTTCTGAAAATTTGTCATACTTTTCTGCCTAATTTCGGGTTGCATAAGTTTCTTTCTATCAAATCAACTGCATTTATTAAGACATAATTAACCTATTTCCACATTTAATCATCTAAGATATATAAAGCTCTAATCACAGCTTTAGATCAGCTTGTAATCAATGTTATCAAACTGAATTAATTTGACTCTAATCAAAAGCAAAAAAATACCATGACATTCTAGTTAATGAAGGCAGTTTTATTTTCAGAAATGTGCAATGCCTATGGAGCTTTTGGAGAAAAAAATGAAAAAAAAAATTAAAAATCCTTCTAGGCACATTTAAAGACTCCCAGGGTCCAGATTCCCCAAAGGGCAAACCATATTTGTGTAGAGTCTCATAAGGGGCTGAATACAGATGTTAGAAGGCAAGGGCGCCTTTTATTTGTATGCATTTCCCAAGAAAGATGCTAAAAGCTGTGGTACGAACACAGTGCTTGCTTCCTTACGTTTTCATTTCCCCATCAGAAATAAGGGAGAGAACATTTAAGACAAAGAAAAGCAGCCATCGACAGCTCCTTCACCCAGGGCTGAAAGCTAATTATGTAAGAGGAAAACAACCCGCTTATTCTTCCTTCAAAGGAAACCTTGCGGTATTAATAGTTCCTCATTTTCTTCAGAGCCTCAGATAAACTTGAGCCATTTGAGGATTTAAAAAAAAAAATTCCAAAATTTCATCCGGGAGAGATTAGTGCTATTTCATGTGACTTGAATTTAATAATCCTGGACTGAGGCAGGGGTGGGGAGAAGAATTCACCACCGGAGGAAGAAATTATTTTCAATTATGGATCAGTGAACAAAGCCAGAAGTTTTGACTCAAGCCCCCAAAGAGAATCCATGTCCATTTCAATGGCAAACCAGCGCAATCGGTATCAATTTGTGGTCAATTACACCCACATTTTTTTTTCTTGTTTCTACTTTCAGACTAGGTGTTCGGTGTGACTTGCCTGAAGAAATGGCATATAATTTGATGGCTGGGCCCTAAGTAGATCTGAATAGAGCAGCAGCTCTCCCCCTTTCTAATGCTGCCCCCTCCCCCGTTTTATACAGTTCCCCAGGTTGTGGTGGCCCTCAACCGCACAATTGTTTTTGTTGCTACTTCAGAACTGTAAACTTGACACCGTTAAGAATCCTAATGTAAATATCGGATATGCAGAATATCTGCTATGCGACCCCCAGTGGGATCACAACCCACAGGTTGAGAACTGCTGAACTAGAATCTCATGAATTAAGGAGGGAGTGAAAAAAATAATTTAAAAAAATTAAAAGCAAAACAGACCAATTGATCTGACAGAACACACTCATAGAAGCAGGGGAGGGGGGATGGGATAAGGTGTTCTGGGGGGAGGAAAGGGGGTAACATTTGAAATGTAAATTTAAAAATATCCAATAAAAATGCAATAATAATAATTTTTAAAAGCAAACAAAAAGAATGGAGATAGTTCCTATTAAAATAACCTGACAGACCACTTGTATGTTTTTTACTTGAGTTTACAGAAAAATTAAACTCCCAGAAATTAATGGGATAACCTTCACAAAGCTTTTCCTGGCTGTTCTTAGGGCATTAATGTAGCTGGCTCTGTGAGACTGTGGTCATCCAGAACAACAAAGAGCGCTAAGTCAAATACAAACCACAAGAGATGAGAGGCAACAGGGACAAAGTCACCCATAGCAGACAGGTGCTCACCGCAGTTGTCACCGGTGTGTACACACTACTGCTGAGGACCTCTGGGTTTAAGATCTGAAGCTTTACGCCAATGCCACCTTCCCAACTGACCCCAGGAGAAGGGGTGGGGAGAATGCTTCCAAACTATTCCTGTATGTCATCCTAAGACACACTTGTTGACTTGAAAGCAGGGGACAGGTTTCACAGACAGTACCAGCTCCATTTGTAATAGCACCCAGGTACTTGGGAAGCCAAGCAAAGATCAGGAGGAAACTTATTAATTAAGGAGATGGAAGGAATGCTGAACGCACAGAGCATTTGGTGCCTATGAATTGTACTTATTTTTATCTTGGTTATTATCATTGTGCATGTATATGTCATATATGTGTGAGAGTACACATGAATGACGTGGTGTTTGTGAGAGAGTGTGTGCATGCGTGTGCACACACATGGCAGTGCCCTTGTGCATCAAGGCAAGTGTTATTACCCTCCCCCAACTACCTCCCTGCCCTTGTGTCTGCAAATTCGTATCTTATACACCTAGAGTCTAACCCAGAGAGATTAGCTCAAGGCTGAGAGATCTCTATTCTGAACTGGCACCCGAGTCAATCATGATGCTGGAAGTTCTAGGTGACATTTTTAAAAATACCAACTGAAGAGAGTGTTCTTCCAGCTACACACGCTGAAGGAAAACCTCATCTGTGCCACTTTGAAACCGACAAGAAGAACTGCGGGGACTCGGTCTAATTTAGACCGTTCCATGACACAATCTTCCATCGCCTCCCACTTTATTTACATGTTATTTATGCTCGCTAAAAATTCTCAGGGACGAATGCAGTAGCAGTGGCAACTGTCATTTGTACCATGTAACGTCAAAGGAGCTTAGAAGCTATGGGCACCGTGGTACTTTAGATGCGACGCCAATGACTGAAAACAATGACTGAACTTTTGAAAAGGTCATTAGGAACAATCTGGTCCTTCTAGAAGGGAGAGCCAGCTATGCTTGCTCTCCCACACACAGCAGTAATAAACTTTTCACAATTGTGTTAAAAGTAAACTACTGGCAAATGAGCAGACATAGACTTTTCCAGAAAGGGGGGGGGGGGTGCTTAGAAGAAGAACGTTGGTAGAGTGTTTCCCCTTTTTGTCTGATTTTGTTTGTTTGTTTGTTTGTTTTGTTTTGTTTTTGTTTTTGTTTTTGTTTTTCGAGACAGGGTTTCTCTGTATAGCCCTGGCTGTCCTGGAACTCACTCTGTAGACCAGACTGGCCTCGAACTCAGAAATCCCCCTGCCTTTGCCTCCCAAGTGCTGGGATTAAGCATGTGCCACCACTGCCCAGCCTAATTTTGTTTCTTAAACCTGGGGAAATGGTCCAGGTGATTCTCCTGAAACTCCCGTGGGGAAACCAGAAATAAAATCCTTCGGGCTTAAAGAACAAGCCATAGGAAGAAAGTATGTGGTAATATGGGGAAGGGAAACAACACATTATAAACTCTGCCCAGATAGCTACGTGTACTTTTACAGAAGAAAGTGCAACAGCCGAAGCCTTAGGAGCAAGAACTACAAGGAAATTTGAGCTGAGTCACAAAACTCAAGAGTTTTCATCTTGAATTCACCCATGACTGCTGCCTATAATAAACAGGGGACAAAGACAGATACAAAGGCTCATGCCTGTGATCTGAGCACCCAGACAGGAGGATTGCCACAAGCTCAAGGCCACGTTGGCTTTGTTGTGAATTCCAAGACAGTGTGGGCTGCAAACTGATACCCTATCTCCGAAAACAAAACAAAACAAAACAGCAACAGCAATAGCAACAGCAGCAACAGCAACAGCAACAGCAACAGCAACAGCAGCAACAACAACAACAACAAATCTGCAAACACAGAAACAGTGCAGCAGCTGGAACAGGATCCTTCCAGTCAACATCTGCACCAAGAGCGTAGGCTGTTCCAGAGCCCTCTACACAAATTCCACCAGGAAAGAGCTGGTCTCCCAGGAGTGCCGACACAGGCTTAAGGATCCACAGGAGGAACAAGCTCCAGCCAGAGACAACAGGAACATCTAGCACCAGAGATAACCAGATGGCAAAAGGCAAACACAAGAATCTTACCAACAGAAACCAAGACTACATGGCGTCATCAGAACCCAGTTCTAACACCACAGTAAGTCCCAGATACTGCAGCACACCAGAAAAACAAGATGTGGACTTAAAATCACATCTCATGATGCTGATAGAGGATTTAAAGAAGGACATAAATAATTCCCTTAAAGAAATATAAGAGAACACAGGTAAACAGGTGGAAGCCCTTAAAGAGGAAACAAAAAAAAATCCCTTAAAGAATTACAAGAAAACACAAACAAACAGGTGAAGGAACTGAACAAAACCATCCAGGATATAAAAATGGAAGTACAAACAATAAAAAAATCACAAAGGGAGACAACTCTGGAGAAAGAAAACCTAGGAAAGAGATCAGGAGACATAGATGCAAATATCACCAAGAGAATACAAGAAATAGAAGAGAGAATCTCAGGCACAGAAGATACCATAGAAAACATTGACACAACAACCAAAGAAAATACAAAATCAAAAAGATCCTAACTCAAAAAATGTCCAGGAAATCCAGGACATAATGAGGAAACCAAACCTAAGGATAATAGGTATAGAAGAGAATGAAGATTTCCAACTTAAAAGGCCAATAAATATCATCAACAAAATTATAGAAAAACACTTCCCTAACCTAAAGAAAGAGATGCCCATGAATATGCAGAATACCAAAGAGATTGGATCAGAAAAGAAATTCCTCCCATCACATAATGAACACCAAATGCACAAAACATAGAAAGAATATTAAAAGCAGTAAGGGAAAAAGGTTAATTAACATATAAAGACAGACCTATTAGAATTGCACCAGACTTCTCACCAGAGACTATGAAAGCCAGAAGATCCTGGACAGACATCATACAGACCTAAGAGAACAGAAATGCCAGCCCAAGTAACTATACCCAGCAAAACTCTCAATAACCATAGCTGGAGAATCCAATATATTCCATGACAAAAACAAATTTACACAATATCTTTCTACAAATCTAGCCCTTCAAAGGATAATAAATGGAAACTTCAAAACAAGGAGAGAAACTACACCCTAGAAAAAGGAAGAAAGTAATCTTCTTTTAATATACCAAAAAGAAGATAGCCACAAAAAAAAAATCCCACCCCCAAAACAAAAATAACAGAAAGCAACAATCTTTTTTCCTTACTATCTCTAAATATAAATGGACTCAATTCCCCAATAAAAAGATATAGACTAACAAACTGGTTATGTAAACAGGACCTAACATTTTGCTGCATACAGGAAACCTACCTCAGTGACAAAGATAGGCACTACCTCAGAATAAAAGGCTGGAAAACAATTCTCCAAGCAAATGTTCCCAAGAAACAAGCTTAAGTAGACATTCTAATATCAAATAAAATCGAATTTCAACCATAAGTTATCAAAAAAGATAAAGAAGAACACTTAATATTGGTCAAAGGAAAAAAAATCTACCAAGAAGAACTCTATTCTGCACATCTATGCTCCTAATGCAATGGTACCTACATTCATAAAAGAAACTTTACTAAGGCTCAAAGCAAACATTACACCACAAACAATAATCGTGGGAGACTTCAACACCCCACTCTCATCAATGGACAGATCATGGAAACAGAAACTAACAGACACAGTGAAACTAACAAGAGTTACAAACCAAATGGATTTAACAAAGACCTATAGAACATTTTATCCTAAAACAAAAGAATATACCTTCTTCTCAGCACCTCATAGTACCTTCTCCAAAATTGACCATATAATCAGTCACAAAACATGCCTCAACAAATACACGAAGATTGAAATAATCTCATGCACCCTATCAGATCATCATGGACTAAGGCTGGTCTTCAATAACAACATAAACAATAGAAAACCCACATTCATGTGGAAGCTGAACAACTCTCTACTCAATGATAACTTGGTCAAGGAAAAAATAAAGAAAGAAATTAAAGACTTTTTAGAGTCTAATGAAAATGAACCACAACATACCCAAACTTATGGGACACAATGAAAGCACTCCTAAGAGGAAAACTCATAGCTCTGAGTGCCTCTAAAAAGAAACTGGGGAGAGCATACACTAGCAGCTTGACAGCACATCTGAAAGCTCTAGAACAAAAAGAAACAAAAATCACCAAAGAGGAGTATACAGCAGGAAATAATCAAACTCAGGGCTGAAACAACCAAGTGGAAACAAAAAGTACTATACAAAGAATCAACCAAACCAGGAGCTGGTTCTTTGAGAAAATCAACAAAATAGATAAACCCTTAGCTAGACAAACTAGAGAGCACAGAGAGTATCCTGATATTAGCAATATCAGAGACGAAAGGGGAGAGATAACAACAGAAACCAAGGAAATCTAAAAAAATCATCAGATCCTACTACAAAAACCTATACTCAACAAAACTGGAAAATCTGGTAAAATGTACAATTTTCTAGAAAGATACCAAGTACCAAATTAAATCAGGATCAGATTAAGGATCTAAACAGTCCCATTTCCCCTAAAGAAATAGAAACAGTTATCAATAGTCTCCCAACCAAAAATAAGCCCAGGACCAAATGGATTTAGTGCAGAGTTCTATCAGACCTTCAAAGATGACCTAATATCAATACTCCTCAAACTATTCCACAAAATAGAAAGAGAAGGTACTCTACCCAATTCATTCTATGAAGCCACAATTACTCTGATACCTAAACCACACAAAGACCCTACAAAGAGAGAGAACTTCAGACCAATTTCCCTTATGAATATCAATGCAAAAATAAAATTCTCTCAAACCAATCTAAGAACACATCAAAACAATCATCAATCATAAACAAGTAGGCTTCATCCCAGGGATTCAGGGATGGTTTAATATACAGAAATCCACAGCATAATCCACTATATAAACAAGCTCAAAGAAAAAAAATATAATCATTAGATCATTTCATTAGATGCTGAGAAAGCATTTGACAAAATCCAACACCCTTTCATGATAAAAGCCTTGGAAAGATCAGGAATTCAAGACCCATACCTAAACATAATAAAAGCAATATACAGCAAACGTGTAGCCAACATCAAACTAAATGGAGAGAAACTTGACTCACTCCCACAAAAATCAGGGACTAGTCAAGGCTGCCCACTCTCTCCCTACATATTCAATATAGTACTCAAAGTCCTAGCCAGAGCAATTAGACAACAAAAGGAGATCAAAGGGATACAAATTGGAAAGAAAGAAGTCAAAATATCACTATTTGCAGATGATATGATAGTATACTTAAGTGACCCCAAAAATTTCACCAGAGAACTCCTAAACCTGATGAACAACTTTAGCAAAGTAGCTGGATATAAAATTAGCTCAGACAAACCAGTGGCCTTCCTCTACACAAAGGATAAACAGGCTGAGAAAGAAATCAGGGAAACAACACCCTTCACAATAGTCACAAACAATATAAAATACCTTGGTGTGACTCTAACTAAGCAAGTGAAAGATCTATATGACAAGAACTTTAAGTTTCTGAAGAAAGAAATCAAAGAAGACCTCAGGAGATGAAAAGATTCCCCATGCTCATAGATTGACAGGATTAATATAGTAAAAATAGCCATCTTGCCAAAAGCAATCTACAGATTCAATGCAATCCCCATCAAAATTCCAACTCAATTCTTCACGGAGTTAGAAAGGGCAGTTTGCAAATTCATCTGGAATAACAAAAAAACAAAAACAAAAAAACTAGGATAGCAAAAACTATTCTCAACAATAAAAGAACCTCTGGTGGAATCACCATCCCTGACCTCAAGCTGTACTACAGAGCAATTGTGATAAAAAAAAAAAAAACTGCATGGTATTGGTATAGTGACAGGAAGGTAGATCAATGGAATAGAATTGAAGACCCAGAAATGAACCCACAAAGCTATAGTCACTTGATCTTTGACACAGGAGTTAAAATCATCCAGTGAAAAAAAGACAGCATTTTCAACAAATGGTGCTGGTTCAACTGGCAGTCAGCATGTAGAAGAATGCAAAGCAACCCATTCTTTTTTTTTTTTTTTTTTTTTGAGACAGGGTTTCTCTGCATAGCCTTGGCTGTCCTGGAGCTCACTTTGTAGACCAGGCTGGCCTCGAACTCAGAAATCCGCCTGCCTCTGCCTCAAATCAACCCATTCTTATCTCCTTGTACAAAGCTCAAGTCTAAGTGGATCAAGGACCTCCACATAAAACCAGATACACTGAAAGTTATAGAGGAGAAAGTGGGGAAGAGCCTCAAACATATGGGCACGGGGGAAATTTTCCTGAACAGAACACCAATGGCTTGTGCTGTAAGATCAAGAATTGACAAATAAGACCTCATAAAATTGCAAAGATTCCGTAAGGCAAAGGACACTGTCAATAAGACAAAAAGGCAAGCAACAGATTGAGAAAAGAGCTTTATCAATTCTTTATCTGATAGAGGGCTAATATCCAATATATACAAAGAACTTAAGATGTTAGACTCCAGAGAACCAAATAACCCTATTAAAAAATGGAGTACAGAGCTAAACAAAGAATTCTCAACTAAGGAATACCGAATAGCTGAGAAGCACCTAAAAATATATTCAACAACCTTAGTCATCAGGGAAATGCAAATCAAAACAACCCTGAGATTTCACCTTACACCAGTCAGAAATTAACTAAGATCAAATACACTAAGATCTAATATTCAGGTGACAGAAAATGCTGGCGAGATTGTGGAGAAAGAGGAACACCCCTCCATTGCTGGTGGGATTACAAGCAGGTACAACCACTCTGGAAATCAGTCTTGCGGTTCCTCAGAAAATTGGACATAGTACTACCTGAGGACCCAGCTATACCACTCCTGGGCATATACCCAGAAGATGCTCCAACATGTAATAAGGACACATGTTCCACTATGTTCATTGCAGCCTTATTTATAATAGCCAGGAGCTGGAAAGAACACAGATGTCCCTCAACAGAGGAATGGATACAGAAAATGTGGTACATTTACACAATGGAGTCCTACTCAGTTATTAAAAACTGATTTATTAAATTCTTAGGCAAATGGATGGAAATAGAAAATATCATCCTGAGTGAGGTAACACAATCACAGTAGAACACACATGATATGCATTCACTGATAAGTGGATATTAGCCCAGATGCTCGGAATACCCAAGATACAATTCACAAACAACATGAAACTCAAGAAGAAGGAAGACCAAAGTGTGGATAGTTCAGTCTTTCTTAGAAGGGGGAACAAAATACCCATGGAAGGAGTTACAAAGACAAAGTGTGGAGCAGAGACTGAAGGAATGACCATCCAGAGACTGCCCCACCTGAGAATCCATCCCATATACAGTCACCAAATCCAAACACTATTGTGGATGCCAACAAGTGCTTGCTGACAGAAGCCTGTTATAGCTGTCTCCTGAGAGGCTTTAGCAGTGCCTGACAAGTACAGAGGTGGAGGCTCGCAATCAACCATTGGACTGAGCACAGGGTCTCCAATGAAGGAGCTAGAGAAAGTACCCAAGGAGCTAAAGGGGTTTGAAGTCCCATAGGAGGAACATCAATATGAACTAACTAGTACCCCCAGAGCTCCCAGGGACTAAACCACCAACCAAAGAAAACACATGGTGAGACTCATGGCTCTAGCTGCATAGGTAGCAGTGAATGGCCTGCATAGCCTTGGCTGTCCTGGAGCTCATCAATGGGAGGAGAGGACCTTGGTCCTGTGAAGGTTCTATGCCCCAGTGTAGGGGAATGCCAGGGCAAGGAAGCAGGAGTGAGTGGGTTGGTGAGCAGGGGGAGTGGGAAGGGGCTAGGCAGTTTTCAGAGGGAAAATCAGGAAAGGAGATAACATTTGAAATGTGAATAAAGAAAATATCTAATAAAAATAAACATAGCAATTATTTTTTTAAAATCTCACAAAAACAAATAAGAAAAAGTAATTATAAACTTCCAAATCTTATAAAGCAGAACGTTTCCAATGTCCAGAATCCAGTTCAGCACAGCCAGGTAGGGAATAGGGGACTCATTCCCAAGAGAAAGGTAACTGATAGAAACTGAGCCTGAGAGGACAGAAACATTTGAAGTATGAGCAATAGTTTTAAAGTAGCTGCTAGAACTATCTTCATTAATATGTAAGAAACTATAATCACAATGAATAAAAAAGATAGGGAACTTCAGGAAAAATACAGAAATTATAAAAGACGACAATTCTAGAACTGAGAATCATACTGTGAGGTAAAACAGTAACTAGATAGATCCCTGTGGAAACATGAATGCAAAGAATGGGGAATGAATATACAAAGAAGAACCCCGATTGATCAAAACTATGCAGCCTAAAGAGCAGAAAAGACAGAGGTGCCCTGCCCTTAGCTCAGCAGGATGACTTTGGTTCCTCTCCCAACAGAAGAATAAAGGTGTAACATTTTCCAAAAACAAATTTGTTCCTAGTAAAACAAATGTCCCTGGGCTGAGACACCAAGCATAGCCGAGGGTAGTGGTATAATATTAAAAACGGAAAAATAAAGTAAAAACAATTACACTGAATGTGGGGATAAGCCCAAGCTACTCTTCACTCTTAAAATATTTCCAGCTGGGTTTATAGCCTCTAAGCAAGAATTATGATGTTCGATGCTGGAGAATTTTACTCAAAACAAAACAACCTCATGACCCGATGGCCAGGCTTCTGTGCCCTAGCAAAGAACACACTCAGACCCTACCTAGAATATCAATCGGCAAAGATGGGGGCAAGGAGAAGGAGAGCTGGTACTTCCGTTATCCAACATGCAAACATTCACAAAATCCCCCTGCTTTTCAGCCCAAGTCTTACCCTCTGCTGAACCAAATCTCCCCATCAAGGAGGTGAACAGCTGTCCTGTTGCCTTAGAAATGAGTCACTGGAAATTTCCACCTACAGTCTCTCTTGTAATTTTAAGGTAAAAACATAATCATGTATTTTCCTTGGAAAAGAAAAAGAATACACTTCGAGTTCTCAAAAAGGGATTGACAGGCAAATTCAGGAACATAAATTTGAGCTGAGTATATGGTTCAATGACCTTGTGAGGTGTGTGCAAGGTCCTGGGTTCAGGCCTCAAAATTTTAGGAGGGGAACCGTATCGATGAAAAGAAAAGTAAAGAATAGACTCCAGAACTTAGAGAATTGGCTCAGGAAACCTGGCATTAGCTGGCTGTCATTCTGAGACAAGAAAGAAGAAAGGTAATGATCAAACAAGTGACAGAAACTTACAGCACTAAGCAACTTGAGCCTCTAGACTAGAATGAACCACAAATCCTCGGCATAAATAGTAAGTTGTCTGGCATGATGGCTCTGTGGATAAAGGTGCTTGCAGCCAAGCTTGACCACCTGAGTTCCAATTCCTGGGGTCCAGATGATAGAAAGAGAGAGCTGGTTCTCACAACCTGTCCTCTGACCTCCATATGTGCACATAAACAAACAAACAAATAAATAAATGTAATATTGTTTTAAAGGGGTGAGCAATGAACCACACTAAAGCCTATTAAACATTTTTTTAATGGAGAAGATAAAAATAATTTCAAAGAACAGAAGTATCACATGCAAAAGAAAGAAAACCTAAATACCTCAGAGGGCTCCGGCTCAAGTGTGAACCAGAAGACATCGAACCAATGCCAGCTCCAGAGTTCTGAGGGAAACAGTTGTAAAAACTCAAATCATATTGCCAGGCAAACCATCCACCAAATATGAGAACAAAGACATTTTCAAATACTCAAAAACTCTAGAATTCTATCATGTGTGCTTTCTCTTGTTCCAAGAGAATATGATCCAGAAAAATTGTGTGTAAAGTAAGATAAAGAGGCAAGAAGTTCAGGAGTTACAGGCTAACCTCAGCTACAGCGCTAGCCAGATGTCAGCCTAGGCTGCACTGTTGAGATCCTGTCTCAGACAAATATACAAACAAAAAGATAAGGCTATAAAGCACGGGAAACTTATAAGGAAAATCCAAGTAGCCACAGGTAGCCTGGAGCAAGAGTGTAAGTGGATTGGAGAAGGGCTCAGGTACAGGTGTCCTTTAGAGCACAAAGACTGACCAATTGTTAAAACAGTTCGCCAGTTGATGGGTTACTACCAACTGTAGTAACTGAACCCTAGAAAGACAAGCATGTGTTCTCCCTCATGTGGAGTCCAGCTTTCAATATTGAGCTTTCTGTATGGAATTTGGAGTAGCTGTAGAGCCCAAGAAGCTAGAAAAAGCCTGTGAAAGGGAGAGGAGAAGACGTATTAAGGAGATTAGAGAGGTTCACAGGACATGAAACTGGGGCAGGGGATCCTGGGAGTTAAAGGTTTAAGCAGGGATAGGGGCAGGGAGGTAGGGGAAGAAGAGGGGTTGGGTAGGCTAGCCAAAATAAGAATAATGAAAGTCCCCACGGGAACTCACTACTTTCTAAGTAGCAAATATAACATGAAAACAGAAGGAGTTTGAACACAGATATTCTGAATGGTCAGACCATGATATCCCCAGAAGATGTGAATTATTAGTCATGGGACCTCAGTCGTAGTCATGGAATGGCTTCCTATGAGTTGTTGATCCAGGATGCAAACAACACAGGCTATTGGCATCATTCTTGGTTACTGTAAAAATGGACATTTCTCATGCAAATAAAATGTAATCATGGCATATCACTCAGCTCAGAGGTAAACAGCAGACACACACCCATATTAAACTAAATATAACTGAACCATAATTTTGATAAAATTACAGTGAAAGAATTATAAGAATGGAATAAAGAATGCACAAAAGCCCAGTATGACAGCTGTACCATCTTGATGGGTTGATCAAGGAATGACCTGATACCATTTAGAGCCATAAACATAAACACTGGAAAAATCTACTGAAAAAAAAAATAGGCTACTAGAAATAAGGGCTTCTACACAGGGGCCAGAGATTGTAGAGGTAGGAACTGCTCTTTTCATTATTAGTCTTTAAGTAGTTTGACTTTTGTAACCAGATCACACCTAATATTGACACAGAATAGTTTTAATTAAACACATATTAAAAGGAAAAGCTGACCATATGCTCATTAGAAATACTCTGAAGGGTCGGAAACAGGAACAGACAGCTGAAATCCCAGCACTGGGGAGGTAAAATTGTGAGGATCAGGAATTCCAAGTCCTCTTCGGCTTAATAGTAAGTTCAAGGACAACCTGGGCTACCAGAGATCCTGTCTCAAAAAACAAAACTGAAAAGAAAGAAAAAAAAAAGAATAATATTCTGAAGTATGATTCTTGGAGTAATAACGACAGCAAAGATGTGATTCATGCTCAGTGTTTGCTATTGTTGTCCAGGTACTTAAGATCATTCACTTCATTAAATCTCTTAACAGTTTTTGGTGATCTGATCTTCCTGCCTCCATCTCCCAAATACCAGGATCACAGGTGTATACCAACACATGTCCTCAGCCTTCAGAATACTCTCTTTCTACTGAAGATATGTTTTCATTTCTTTTAATTATGTATATGTTTGTGTGTCTGCACATGGGTAGTGCACATGAGTGCAGGTGCCTTTAGAGGCCAGAGGCATGAGATCCCCTGAACCTGGAGATACTTGGGAGTCACTTGATGTGGTGCTAGGAACAGAGCTCAAGTCCTCAGGAAGAATAGCAAGTGTCATTAACCATTGGGCCATCTGTCCAGCCCCGTCCCCATAACATTATTAAAAGCCCATTTTGCAGAAGAAACTGAGGCAAAGTCAAGTAAGTAAGTTATTCAAAATCAATATAAGACTAAGCACATAAGCCAATATTTGAACTGAGGCAGAAAGTTCTGGAATCTGGGTAGTATACTACTAATTACTTCTTTAGAGAAAATAATTCTTCTTTTTGTTTGTTTGTTTGTTTTTTATTGTGATTCAATTGGTTTTCCTTATGGTTTTGAGATAGAGTTTCACTATATAGCTCAGGGTGACTTTGACTTTGCTTTATTGTCTAAGCTGGCCTTGAACTCATGGAGAATCTCTTGCCCAGTCGCCCCAGTGCTGGGATTACAGGCAGACAATACCACCCAGTTCAGAAGAAATTTCTTTTAATTCTCTTCTCTCCTTCTTCTGTTTTATGCTTTACGTATAGTCAGTAACTCTACCACACAAAAGTCATATTTAAATAAATGATTATTTAACTTGTTCAAAAATAATGCTTTATGTATAAAATTTTTAGGGCAGATATTTTTCTTATTATACATTGTTTAAGTTAGACAAATGGATAAAATAATTATCCATTGTGTAAGAACTTATGTAAAAATCAGAAACCACAAAGAACAGTGTACTTACCTCCTCAATTTAAGTTCAACAGATCTCAGAAGTTAGACAGAGAGGTTTGAAGGCTACACACACACACACACACACACACACACACAAACACACTGTCAGCTTGAAGACATGCAAGTGTGAAGACTGTTAAATCTTGAAGCATCTTGATCAATGTGGGCACACTATTCCTGTATGTAGATGTGCACCATTTCTCCATCCATGTACAACAGACACATCAAGCTAGCCACACAGCATGGTCAGGCAATACTAGGACCACGGCTGTCCCATTCCCCATAGCCCTTGAACCAGTTGGTCAAGCAATCCCAGACAAACCAAAGAATTGTCTTAAAAATTGATATGTAGTTCCCCCCCCCCAGATCAGTGCACGTTGCATCAGACTGTCAGAAACCACATTGTTCTGACCTGTATATTTGGTGATACGTTCTCGTGTTTCTTCTACTGATGCTGCATAGTTGGTTCCTATCCTTGAACTGTGGGAAGTGTTTCAAATGGGTTATTCTTGCTGTATTTTCTACTCCAAAGACATCTAGGAAAAAGACCTTAATACTCCTTTATTGAACACCATGCTACATAAAACATCACCTTCCATGTTTAATAATAAGCAATGGGAGACGGGGCGTGTAGCAGTACTATCCTTGAAGATGAGAGTGGCCAGTTGTTAACTTGCCCAAAAATCACACAGTGGGATCCCACTCAGTGTGGTACAAATCCACTTGTATTAACATATTTCTCCAGGATCCAAGATGTTCATGGTTTCTTTTGTCCACAAGAATAAAGGTATATTCTCCAGTCGGGTAATTCAGGACAATGGAATGTTTTTCCAAGGTCAGATGTCTTTTCTTGGCAGGTCTAAGATCCCTGATGAGAAATGATCACCTCAAAGAGTGACTTGAGATGTCTCTTGCCTTTCATTTAAAAAAAAAAATCACATATTCTAAACTCAGGTGGATAGTGTCTAAGGGGCTTAGGGAAAAGAGGGAGAGTGTGTGGTGTTTAAATCATTTAAATGGTCCCTTAAGTTTTCCTTAATTTCAACATAATTCCTTTACAAGTTGATGGCACTTCCAGCCTCGAAGGCTTTTGAATATATTTGATGGCCTGCAGCTTCCCCTGCCTTTGTGAGAACATTACTTATCTTCCAGTGAGCCCTGCCAGCATCACACAGTCTACAACATCCTTGAGAGGAAGTGGCTTCCGGCATAAAATATTGTGTTAAGCATTTAAGGCTGGCTTTATTAATCTTTCATTCTTAAAAATTAGGACACCGCAGCAGTATTATAGGAGAGCAGTTGTCTATAATTTGCCCGGCTAAATTTGGCTTTGGGGTTGTCCAATATGCATGTCTATTGTTTGGAATAATAGTTAATAATAAGTTCCCAAGCAAGTCGGAAATGGAGCCACTATCATTTAAAAGCCGGAGCCAAAATGCAACTGCCTCTCTGGCAAGATAATGAGTTAATGAGGAAGACCGCTTTCAAACCAATAAACAACACCATCATTCACCGTTAGCTTGGCGCCCACTACCTAGAACGTCAAGTTACTCACCCATCACAGTATGATCACTAAGAATAGACCCATTACCACCTCTCCAGCAAGGGCTTGAGCTACACAGCTGGTACTTGTGTTTGGGCTCTTCAGAGAATGATGACGGCAATAGGAACAGGCTCTGGCTTTACAGAGAGCTTCAGCTGAAAATGAGAGCAAGCAGACAGTGGTTTTTTAAGTCTCTGAAATTTGAGGTCACCTGGAATAGCTTCTTTGATGCAGTGCCCAGCAAATGCTCTCTCTGACCTCTGCGGCACAGGTTTTATACTGGATATTCTCCATGCTGCCAGGATCCCCCTCAAACCTTTCTCTTGTTTCACTGGAGCACACAACCCATTTTCCTCTGACCTCCTGTTGGTTTTGGCTAGCAGAGTACTGGGTGTGATGGTTGGTATATACTCAGCCCAGGGAGTGGCACTATTAGAAGGTGTGACCCTGTTGGAGTAGGTGTGTCACTGTGGGTGTGGACTTTAATTAAGACCCTCATCCTAGCTGCCTGGAAGCCAGTATTCTGCTAGCAGCCTTCAGATGAAGATGTAGAACTCTCAGCAACTCCTGTACCATGCCTGCCTGGATACTGCCATGTTCCATCCTTGATGATAATGGACTGAACCTCTGAACCTGTAAGCCAGCCCCAATTCCATATTGTCCTTATAAGAGTTGCCTGGGTCATGGTGTCTGTTCCCAGCAGTAAAACCTTAACTAAGACACTGGGAAAAGGATCCGAGGATGCTAGAAAAGAAAGGGTGGCCCATCCATTGCCCTGATGTGGCAGGCTCTATTTTCCCCTACCTACATCCCTGGCCACTGCTTTCAGCAGCTCTGTGTCCTTGTCCTCCCCACAGAGAGTCTCACTGATGGATGGCAGTACTGGTCCTGATGGAGAGTCGTGGGCCTTCTCCTCTCCTGTTTTTTGCGAGCAGCTCCTTGATGGATCTGTTCTCCTTTGTTGCCCTCGGTCATCACTTTCCTGTAGGCCTCTGACTGATGCTACATTCCTCCTTTCTTAGGACCAAGGACTTTAAACAATACACATTTTTTTAAAAAAAATTAAAGATTCATTTGTTTTATGTAAGTACACTGTTACTCTCTTCAGACACACCAGAAGAGGGCATCGGATTCCATTACAGATGGTTGTGAGCAACCATGTACTTGCTGGGAATTGACCTCAGGACCTCTGGCAGAGCAGTCAGTGCTCTTAACTGCTGAGTCATCTCTCCAGTCCCAATTAATTGTGTTTTAATTGACATGTAAAATAATTGGTTTCACTGTGATATTTTCATAAATGTATATATGTCTGTGTATATGAAAATAGGATATAAATGTATGTATGTATATATGTGTCTATATGTTGTACTGTGCTCATATGTGCTTCCCCATGACCCTTCTCAGTCCATTCTCCCCACTTTCACTTGTTGATTTCTTTTCCCCATAAGGTCCCTCTGCCACTTTCATATCAGATAGATAGATAGATAGATAGATAGATAGATAGATAGATAGATAGTAGATAGATAGATAAGACAGACAGATAGAAGCATCAATACATATATAGGCAGATGCATAAAGAGCTAGAAGGCTAGATTCCACATATGAGAGAAAACATACAATTTTTGTTTATTGGTCTGACTTACTTCTATTAACATGGTCTTTGGTTCTACTTATTTCTCTATGATTTCATTCTTGGGGGGGCGGGTGTTGAATTCCACTGTGTGCATCTGTAGATCTGTGGCCTTGGCTATCATGGGTAATACTGAAGCAAGCATGGCCAAACAAGTGTCAGCCTGGAATGATGAGTTAGAGTCTTTCAGGCATATAGGAAGCTGGATACATAGTAGCTGTTTTAGTTTTTCAAGGACAGACATAGTGATTTCCACAGTGGCTCTGACAGTCCATGTCCTTTCCAGCAGTGTGTCAGGACTCTAACTGCCAGCTTCCTCAAGAATGCTTGCTGTTGTCCTAAACTGCCAATGTTAAGACAGAATGTCAACGTGTTTCCATTTTCATTTCTCTTGGATAAGGATGTGAATTTTTTCCCCATTTATATATTGGCCATTTTTGTATGTGTGTTTTCTGTTTTAGATTTGCTTGGTTGACTCTGGATTTTACATAAAGTCACATGCAGCC